>JAMZEH010000005.1:17452500-17667500 GCA_024699665.1 Ostrea denselamellosa
CTTACAGAAAATGTAGACCTGGTAAGACGTTGTATAACCTCAGGATTCTTTGCTAATGCTGCCTACCTCCACTACACAGGAACTTACCGAACTGTCAGAGATGATCACGAAATTCACATCCATCCTACATCCGTACTCACTTTTACAGACCCACCAAAATGGTCAGTATTTTTCTCTCAATGCTGCAGGGTTTCTTTTTTCATAATGATTGATTTTAATTGATCATTGTCTCATTTCTTGCAAGTCGGCATCTAAACATATTGCTTCACTTGTTGGTTGTTCAAGTTATGTTGATAAGTTGATAGACAATATTCTGTTAGACTGATTCCAAGAGAGCTCTGTGACTGATATTCGGCAAACTATAGGCAGGTTGTCATAACTGCTACATGACATTTTTCAAGTTAAAAAGTCTGAGGTTGTGACACTTTCTACCATGCAGTTGTAACAGAAAAGGAGAAAATGCAACAGACCAGACCAAGATTCAAACCCCAGCCAGCTGAATCTCCAGTCAGGTGCTTTACCAACTGAACTAACTGGCCACCGGCAATTGAACCTGTTTGATTGCAACATTCTCCCCCCTTGAATATCACACCTTAATGACATCTTTATCTTTATCCCTGGCAAGCATTTTCAACTGTCAGTTCCAGGGGCTGGTCTACAGCACCAAATATAATATGAAGGGAGAAAATGCAATGGACCAGACCCAGGTTTGATGTCAGGTTAGCTCATTTGGTAGAGCACCTAACTGGAGATTCAGTTTATTTGCAATACACTTCTGCCCTTACATTATGTTTGTCAAAATAAATGAGATGTTAGTTTCCCTGCTCGAGTTCCATGGTAAAAGGAGGTTTAACAAAGCTCATTGTGAGCTATAATTACTCATTTTCTGCAATGTTACAGTACTTGTAACTTCATCTAGAACATCCATGTGCTTCAGATTTGCTGAACCTGAATTAGTATCTTTGTCATATAGTTAAAACCCTCAGAAATGTGTTTCACATGAACATTCGTGTTAATACTCACTAATTTGAAATTTCTTGTTGCAAATGGGGAAAAACAAACTAAAATCAAAAACTTTTGAATGAATTTTCTTGTTTTCAGGGTGGTATTTAACGATGTTGTCCAAACTAACAAAGACTACATGAGGGACATCACAGTTATTGAACCAGACTGGTTGTCTGAACTGGCTCCCCACTTCTACCAATTTGGAACTGTAAGTATCATTGTCTGCCTGGATTTACTAAAGACAGATATATTAAGGTTTCAGTTTATTTCAGACTACATTGTGATTAGGGTTGGTTTGTTCTTAGAGTGTAACATTCCTTAGAGATTAGTTAACTCCTAGAGTTGTTGTCAGTTTTATGTGAAGCCAGAAAAGCCAAATTTGATATGAAACCTTCCATATATAGAAGAAAAGCAACACACAATTCATATAAATTTATGCAAATACACAACTGAAATTTAATAATTGTACAATTAATCCTTACACTGTTAAATAAATGGTACAAGATTAATGGGTTTTCTTTGTCCATGTTCAATGGGTTTGTCTTCTATTTGTGTTTGTCATAACATGCATTCTGACAGCTGTCCAATAAAATCTTGCTATAGAGTAGAGCCATAATTACAACTTCAAAGCATATAGAATTCATGTATTTTTGTAAAATCTAAGTGCCTCTAGTGATCATTGTGGTTCTGGGCTCTCTTGTCTACTAAGTTGTTAGTAAGGGCAAAAGTGATGGTCAACAATCAGTGGCAGATTTAGAGCCCCCACCCCTCTTTTTGACACAAATCTACAAAACAATGCAAGTAAAACTCCAAATTTGGCTCCCAAAATGGCTGAGTATTTTGGCTAATACTTAATATTAATATTTGTCATTCAGATGTGAAACAACTCCCACCCCCACTTTGTAAGGCGTCGAGCTTGCTCGAGAGCCTTCTAGCAATCATGCAGATTTTGCCTCTACACCACCTTTCAGCCCATCTCAATGGGCGAAATCAAATAGTGCCTATTGGTATTGAACGTTTCTTACGATTCAAGACTTTCAAACATTGAATTTAATTGATATTTCAAAGGCACAATACCATTTCCGTTGTTGATGTTGTTGTTTATTATTGTATCTTTGTTCAGTAGTTAAATAACAATTGTTTGGCAAGAAAAGTTCAATATTTGCAGATGGATTTACTATGAAACAGATTTTCCCATGAAATTTGTGTCACATGTTATCATTAAGTACTTACAAAATAACTTGCTCAAATTTGGTTTTCATTTATATCTATAGTCTTGTAGTTTCACCAAGAATCCTTATTTCAGATCAGTAGAAACAAATAAATGCTAAATTGGTGAGCATTGTCACAGTTTGGGTCCTATTCCAGAAACACAAAGACTTTCCAGTTTTGTTTTCAGTAATCCTGATCCCGATTCTCAATTAAGGAAAACGAAAGTAGCGTGTGTACCTCGACGAAAATAACAGGTTATTTTGTGAAGAAACCCAGACTAAGTAACATTCTTTGGGAACTGAATCTTGTTCAGAATTCCAATAACCTTTCTACATGTTATGTTGAACTTTTGAATTGTTAGACATTATTGAAAACAGAGAGTTAGTACCGTATAATTGTTACATCCTGCATGAGCAGAAGATATAACTTCTATAAACAAGTAGTCTCACTCTAAAGCAGTTATAATCTTTTCAGCATATTTCATCTGCAATTTCAATTTATTTATTATAGCCTTTGTAAAGTAACTAATCTTGAGGGGATATTATCTAGCAAGAGGAGGGGTACACGTATGAACTTTTTAGGATAAGCAACTTCAGCCCAAGTTCTCTTCTTCATTTCTTTTTATGTAAATAAACACAGTTTTCTGACATTTTACAAATGATTGTAATGCTTTATTTATGTACTTAAACATGAGGAAATGTCTCCTGTGGCACCCAAACATTTCGTCTCTTACTTTCTCTAATTTATATGCCCTCTGAATATATTAAGAACCTATAATGTATATGATATTGCACTTGACGCCTTTGTGGCCCTTCAGGCCTTTGATAATTTTTTGGGAAATCCTGGATCCACCACTGACAATAATCATTGTCTTTCAGTAATGAAAGTGTCTGCTGTTTTGTAATTTAAGCTTCAACAAAGTATTATTGTTATGTGCAGGACAAATTAGAAAAAAATAAGTGAAGGTTAAACAGACTTGGAGTGACATTTATAGCTGTAGATTGTATAAAAGTTTTATAGCTTGGCAGCAAGAGAGCTATAATCTGATTATGGACTTAGATATGATGTTTAAAAAGCTTTAATTCAAATATTGGAGTTATAAATACCCTTGTGTGTAGTAAAAATAAGAGCATTATCAATCTGTAGTAGTTAAGGTTTTATGGAACGTGAATATCAGCCTGGGTAACTTGGTGGTTAGAGCACCTGACTAGTAATGCAGGGGCCCTGGGTTGAATTCCCAGTCCAGCCATAGATTTTCTCCTTTCATGTATTACATTTGGTGACATTGACTACCCCAGGACTTCAGATGAAAGTCCTGCCCGAGGCAAAAGAATATGGGTTGTGCATCTTCAAGGATAAAGACAATTTAAGGAGGGAGGAAAATGTAGTTGTTACGGCCATATGGATCATGGATATCAGCCTGGATAGCTCAGTGATGAGAGCACCTGACTAGTAATGCAGGGGTGCCAGGTCCAGCCATAGATTTTCCCCTTCCCTATATAACAGATCATTAATAAATGGACACTTGTACATTTTTGTACTTGTAATAATCTTAAATATCTTGGATGGTTTAAAACAAATTATGTATTTTTCGTTATTAATGTCAAATTGAATTCTCATTTGAATTTTAAAATTACAATGTACTCTGGTTTTATAATTATTTATGAATGTAATTTTGTGGATTTTTCAAAAATTAGTTTCTTTGTTATATGATTTGATTAAAAATTATTCTATATTTTTTTTATAAGCAAAATTGATTACTTGATTGAATGCTCAGTACACCCCAAAGTATTGCTTTGGGTGCAGTTAGAGTGTAACTACAGGGAAAATGGCTGTGTTTCTCTCATATACAAAATGTAATGGTAATTTTAGGATAAACAGCTACATCCTAAGAATCATCAATGAATCTTGTAAATAATAAAAAGCTTATTCCTTTAGAAAAGGTAGTAACAGTGTAACTTAATGGCTTGAGCAAAGCGATGATAGAGGGTAAATTAATGAACAAAAATAAACTAATGGGTAGATCCTTTTTGAGGATGTGAATAGAACGTAGATAATATTTACCTATTGGTAAATTGATATAGTGCATAGACATACTAAATCTCTGATCATGATGAAGTCAAAATATTATAGTGACATGAAAGCATTATGTCATTAAAGTTCTATAATAAAATTTTGTTTCTTTTCAGGAGAGAGAAATTGCAGCCAAACGAGCTAGAACTGATGATGACTGATGAAAGGAATATGGGAAGGGTTTGATGGTTAAAAGAGAGATCTCATTTGTACTTATAAAGCATGTGAATTTAGTGAACACATGTGTTACTTATAACGTATAATGCTAGTGAGATCTTCAGACATGCCAGGACTTGTGACATGTGTGATGACTCAGGGCATGATGTATGACCTGTATGGTTTTCAGATATGCAGAAATAAATGCAGTGACACTACCTGCACCCCATTTTGAAAAGTGGTAATTTTTTCAATGATATTTGAAATGCTTTTAGTCAATCTTTAAAAGAGTTTATCGATCAGATCAATCTGATGTATATTTATGAAAGTTCTTAGCATTAATGAATAATAAATCAAAAGATGCTCATGGAAGTCAAGTGTTATCATCGGTAATGTTATGAAAGAGGCAATCATAATGCGTATTTTAACAAGAAATGCCCATTGTTTGGTCTGAATGCCCTGTGCTTACATCTCTACTATGTGTATTGAAGATTGGGGTTAAATCTTTTTGCCTGTCTGTGTGTCCACAACTAAGCATTTATAAAAACATCATACATTTGGTGACCCAGAAGGCCAAGATCAAAGCTCATTTCAGGTCAAGGTATAAGTAATGTCGAAGGTCAATGAAGAATTCTATACATTTATTGCACGATAGTGAGGGAGTTATGAAGGTTTTATTTATTTTATTATTTTTTTATTTCAGTATTATTTCCAGGTGTCTTTATTCACCCAAGAAAAATCATATTCCCCAAGTGCAACTCATAGTCATATTAACATGCAAGCATCTTTAGGTAGTGTAAATTTAATTTGTTCAATTCAGGGACCCCAGGGGTTGGGTGGGGCCACAATATGAGATCAAAGTTTTATATCAGATTACACGTATACAGAAAATTAATTAAAACAAATTCTTTTCAAGATTAGCAGGGGCACATTAAATCATATCAAAATGCAAACATTTCTAAATTATATGGATTTTTGGTTTGTTTTGTTTATGACCCTATGAATAAAGTTGGGTTGGGGGTTTTTTTTTGGGGGGGGGGGGGGGGTATTGTTTTTTGTCTTTTCTGTGTGAAATTTGACCTTGCTCATTACTTTTGAATGGTGAGTGATAGGACTATCATATTTCAAATGTGCATTCCTTACAACAAGACCTTTCGTTTGGTATGAAAGTTTTTAACCTTGTGACCTTGACATTGGAGTTTAACCTACTTTTAAGAAAACCTAACCTAGATAATATCTTCTAATTTTTTTTAAGATGGGGCGTTCATATTTTGTATATAGATTCCTTTTGGCAAGAATTTTCATTGATGCCATGTGTGACCTTGACCTAGGAATTTATCCCAAATTTCAAAACTTAAACCTTGTTCATAACCTTTGTAAAGTGAGTGACATATCTTTCATATTTCATGTATGTATTTGCTTGTGACAAGACCTTTCTTTTGATACCAAATTTTTTTTTAACTTGTAACCTTGACCTTGGATTTTGATAAACATTTAAGAAAAAAAGTTAACCATGGCAATATCTTCTGAATTGTTTAAGGTAAGGCATGAAATTTGCAAATATAGATTCCAGATTACATTTTATGCCATGATTTGTGACCTAGTATCATGGTTATATCATGATCCTTTGAGGTTAGGTTGAGGCAACAATATGGGGTCAAATATTTTTGTATGGGAATAAAGATTGCAAAAAATCTCGTAGAAATCACAACAGCTGAACAATAGCAAGGCCAAGGTAACTCAGGTGAGCAATGTAGTCCAAGGGCCTTGTTTAATTTTTATTGGAGTAAAGTGTAAAGAAAAAACATACATCACACACACAATCATGCTAATCTGCAATATTTGACATGATTTGATTGAAAACCAAAAACATGAAAGACCCAGCTGTTAACCAGATATCCAGCCATAAATTTTGCTCTACATATAAACTCACTTTCCTTCTTCGAAATCAATGTTGATAATGATTTTGGTGGGTTCTATAGTCATATTCTCTGTTGATTTTAAGCTTCTTCACACATGTTGCATAATTCATCATAGTAAAAAGCAATTATAGTGGTTATGAGACCCAATTAATTTTGTATAGATACATGGGTTGTATTATGATAAACATGTGTTTATTACTTTTTCTTCTTGGTGTCAAAAGAAAGTACACTCATTTATCAAATTTAATATCAGTACAAAGAAAACTTGTTGCCTCAAATACTCAAGCTGTATACAGATTTAGGCTTCATGTTGTGCACTTTTATCCCAGTAATGTTTGTTTTGTAATGAGTCTACTGTAATTATAAACTATGTGAATTTCCTTTGAATTATCTACATTGTATAAATTACAACCTTCTCCAATATACTGAATATGTTTTTATATATAACTTGTATAAGTTAGATTTACATTATGAAAACATTGCTGTCTGTTTAATATTATAAAATGGATACCATTCATAAATGATCAAAAGATTAGTATCCCTGGTAGTTGAGATTGTTAAATGTATTTTCTGATAATGTCCATCTGTTCTCTTTTAGATAATCAGTTACTAATCCAAAATAAGCAAACAATGATGTTTAATTGTTCAGTTAATGTTTCACAGCTACAAGTATCAAGGAATGATATTAAAATGGATGTTGAAGAACTAATTTATGGTATAAAGGATAAGGATTTACAGCTTTTTTTCCCCTCAATTATCAGGAGAATGTACATTTAGTAATATATTGTGATATTTTCATTGATTCTAATATGTCATTTTCAATATTTCACTCAGCTGATTTTAAGGATTTAAAATTGCTGAATATTTAAATTCTTGGATATCATGTCCCAGGCAAAAAATCCGAAAACAGGAAATTAAAAGTATATTGCTCAAACAAAAACATTACAGAAGCCTTGTTTACATTATGAAGAATTGTTAGCTTTGTAACTTGACAACTCAAATTCACATATTTGCTAACCATTAGAAATACCTAGTTAAGCATTGTAAATATTAACAAGAAGCCCATGGGCCACATCACTCACCTACATTACCTTTTCCCTGCCATTGTTCAGTTTTTGTGATTTTTATTAAAAAAAAATTATTGATCTTTATTCCCATTAAAAATTTTGATCCCATATTGTGGCCCTAAAGGATCATAATATAACTGAAATAAATTCACATAATACAGAGATGCATCACCACCAATATGACTAAAATGATCTTTCTGTTTTAGATAAGACTGAGGTTATAGATCATAGTATGATAAGAAAAACCTTGTCATAAGAAATATGTATATTAAATGTGAAAGCTCCATCTTAAATAGTTCAGGAGATATTGAATAGGTCAGATTTTTATTAAAAGTAAGTCAAACCTTCCAGGTCAAGGTCACAAGATCAAACACCAAAGTGTATTCCCATAAAGAATCTATATACAAAATACAAAAGCTATATCTTAAATAGTTCAAGAGATATTGATTCTATATTCAAAATGTTAAAGCCCTATCTTGAATAGTTCTAAAGATATTTAACAGAATGGTTCTAAAGATATTTAACAGGTTACATTTTCTTAAAAGTGGATCAAATTTCAAGGTCAAAGGTCATGGTATGGAACAATAGGTCCTGCCATAAAAAAAATCTATAGATCACCTTAAATAGATCAGGAAATAGGTCAGAGATTTAAAAAGTAGGTCCAACTCCAAGATCACACTTCTCTGAATAATAAAGTCTTGCCATTAAGAACTATTTACAAAATATGACACTCCTACCGTAAATAGTTCAGGAGATATTGAATAGGTCAGGGTTCTTTCTTTTTTTTTTAATGTAGGCAAACTCTAAGGTTAAAAGATCAAACACCATTGTGTACAAGATGTTGCCATAAAGAATCTATATACAAAATATGAAAGCCCCACCTAAAATAGTTCTTAAATTGGTTATGTTTTAAGTATGTCAAATGTCAAAGTTCAAGGGCAAAGATCATGATATGAAGTGCCTTAATATATATATATATATATATATATATATATATATATATAATGATGAAAGATCTACCTTAAATAGTTCAGGACATATTTTATAGGTCACATTTTTATCAAAAGTAGGTCAAACTTTCAGGTCAAGGTTACAACACACCACTGCATCACATGGAAGGTCTTTACATAAAGTATGTATACAAAATATGAAAGCCCTAGCTTAAATAGTTCAAGAGATATTTTTAAAGATTTTTCCAATATATCTGCATATAACACTTTGATCCCCTATTGTACCCACCTTACTTCCGAAGACCATGAATTTCACAAACTTGGACCTACCCTACATGTATGTCAAGAATCTTCCATGTGAATTTGAAATTTTCTGGTAAAGTGGTTCGATTTTTCCCTATATATTCACATGTAAAACCTTAATTCCCTATTGTAGCCAACCTTACCCCCAGGGGCCATGATTTTAAGAAATTTGAATCTGCCATTTAAATTTTCTGATCCTGTGGTTCTTGAAAAGATTTTTAAATTACTCCACCTTATTTTTGTGATTATCTTTCTTTTGAAGGGGGAATGGCCTTTATTTGAACAAACTTGAATCCCTTTCACCCAATGATGATTTGTACCTAGTTCGATTGAAATTGCCTCAGTGGTTCTGAAGAAGATGAAAATTTGAAAAGTTTACAATGATGAAGCCAACGACAGGCAACAGAAAGTTTCGATCAGGAAACTTCATGTGAGCCTTCGGCTTAAGTGACCTAAAAGTGGAGAAATAAAATTTGAAAAATTTCAACTCAAATCATGACCATGCCCCTTTAAATTACCATGCAAGAACATGCACTTAATGACCATTTGGTGAGCACCAGAAGTTGTTTATTGTGATGGTAAATTCAAGATGTCAAGATTTCAGATACAAGCAGTAGGTCTATGTTTCATCAGTTGTTAGACTCTTTCATCACATATATACTAGAAATTCTAAATTCCAAATAATCATGAGCAATGGAATTAACTGCAAGTTGGTGCAGCAAGTGCAATTCTGAAGAGGTAAAAATTAATATCTTTGCTAGTGATTTGTATGTAAACTTTTTGATGGTTCACACTCACAGGCAGAGTGCTTGTACATACTAATTATCTTGATTCCTAAGCCAGTTAATAAAGGTTCTAAAGTGCAAGACCACAGTTTACAAAACTCATGATGTTATTAAAAAGTAACACCATGTTTTTACATCAAAAGGGTTTGTAATATATTACCACACATAAACCAGGAATTATTAATATATTTTATTATCTAACAGAACTACAGAAGTAGTCGACTGAAAACATTGGTATAAAATAATATGAACATTTCACCTCAAGATGTGAAGATCAGATAAATTATTAACATATGCTACAGATAAAAAGATGCAGGGAAAAAAAATCTGTTACTAATGAAGAATAAATATTTTGTAAACAACATAACGCGCTGAAATCTAAATTAATGGACGGTTAATGTAGTCATATGACTAAAGGTCACTGACCAATTATATCACAGTTCACTGGATCAATTCAATATGCTAACTTTTAAGAACTACACTATACTTTAAAAAAAAATAACATGTTTGTGTCAACACTCTTTACAATGCATTTCAATCCCTTCTCTGCATAATCTGCAAAGTTATGATGGTGACCTTTTCAATACAAGTAATGTCATCAGAAGAAGAATCAAGTCTGAACAGAAGAATCAAGTCTGAACAGAAGAATCAAGTCTGAAGAATCGAGTCTGAACAGAAGAATCAAGTCTGAACAGAAGAATCAAGTCTGAACAGAAGAATCGAGTCTGAACAGAAGAATCAAGTCTGAACAGATGTATTAATGGTTTCGTGTATTTTATATTTTAAACAATATCAAGCTAATGTGCAACCAAAGGCAGCTGAATTTTTAGACACAGAGTTTGTTACAACTAAGACCTCACCAACACTAATAACAACATGTATTTAACATACACAAATAAAGCAATGGACGGAGGAAATTATAACATATATATCTGTTCATTTTCTTAAATAAATATTCTGGCAATAGAGTAAATGACTAAAAATGAGCTATGTCACATTAATACTTCTGTAACAGCATGCTATTATTAATTGAGAAATTGTATAAACTTTGAATACAGACATCACTAGATAATGTGCATCTGTTGTTTGGAAACTATCACTTTGGTTTATAATCTTTTGGTGGAATCGGTTTACTTAATGTCACAGAGCAGTGCAACACCACGCAATACCCAGTGATCAGGATTCTGATTGGTCTTGAGGAAGACTGCTGCAATGTAGGTCAAGTCTGTTCTGCGTGGTTTCTTGTAGATTGGACACTTGTACATTCTTGTGTCTTCTTTGTCAGATGTAGTGTTGATGGCGTATATGTGAATAACTGGCATGGGTTCAAACAGGATTTTGGGTTTTGGTTCAATAAGCTTGCTGCCCCTCTTGTCCCAACCAGCCCCTTCAAGGAAGAGTCCATATACATACACACCCTCTGTGGGTGGTGTGGTGATATCATCCTTCATCTGGCGAGTAACATCATTGTGTAGGATCACTCCATCCAATGCCCAGCCTTTGTGGGCCCGGGTCACCTCCTGAAACGTTATCATAAAACATGATAAATCAGCAAGTTCTTAACCTTCTTTGGATATACATGAACTCCTAACCTTCAAAAATTCATCAAGCTATATTTCCATTTTCATTCATTAAAAATTTGTTTTCCATTACATTCAACTTCATAATCTTGTTAGATGTATGAGATATTGGTGTGAACTAGTATGGCTTCCTTAGAGTCCTGTATCAAGGCATGCAGTAAAAGGTCAAGGTAACAATGTAATTTAGATGATTTACTTTGTCCTGTTCTAATTGTTGGTAATTTACCTGTCTCATTGCTGTGAGGAATCCTTGAGCATTGAAAAATCCAGTCATCCAGAATGTAACAGGTCGACCATCAAAGCACCAAGTGTGGAACTGGCCGTTTCTGTCAATCAACTCGGTAAACCAGAAACCAAGTGTGCTGGAATCCCAGGAAATCTGCAGAATTTGAAAAAGAATACATTATGTTATATTATATTGTTAAACATATAACAATGTTTACTCTTATTTCTACATACCATATGGATTTTTATTGAAAATTTCTTGCTGTTAAATTACAGAACACTAGAAATTTTAGCTAACCTTCTGCCACAGTTTGGGAATCCTGGCATCATACATACAGTCCAGGGCATCACGCAAAGCCTCACTCATAATGATAGTTCCATCAATGGCTAGTTTCAGGTCATTAAGAGTGTTTCTAACTGTGGAAATGACACGCTGCATGCGGTCTATTTCTTGTTTTAGGAAAATGTTCATTGGCTGCAGACGACCCATTTTCTCAAGTCTGGCCTTGACCTCAAATGGTATGTAGTCATTGGGTAGTTTTTCCAACATGTCATCACAGATGCGATAGACAATGGACTCGCGTGTCTCTCCACTACCTCCTGCACTGCTGTCCTTTGGCTGGATTTCTAGAATTGTGTCCAACACGGTCTTTGCTGATTTGCTCTGGTATCTGTAGTACACAACAGAAATGCTTATTATGTATTTGATCTTGCATTATTTATGGATTAAATATTATTTCTCTTGAATCTTTACAATACATTTTAACCGTCAGAAAATAACATGTTTTGGAAATATAAATTAGAATTCTTTTAATTATCCCAATACATTGCGAGAGACACTTTTAAATGATGGTACAGTACTAACAACATAATTCTTCACAATTTCGTCAATCAAATAGGGTGTGTATTGTATCAGAATTTTTGTTTATCTGGGTTTGCATTTATGGGTTTTTCATTTATTAGCAATATATTGCTTGTTCTGTTTATCCTGTATAGACAAAGTTTAAAGATTTAATATCCATTGTATTTAAAAAATAAAGCATACATTTTCATGGATGCTGTAGGATAACCTTAAATTCGTTATATCAGCAAAATATGATATATAAAAACAGAAATTAAGATCGCGGAAAAGATGTAAAATACTCTACAATTTAGCAGCTGCTTTAAGGCAATACACAACATCTAATCAGGCCAAAGACATGAAACAGATATGGTCTCAAGAACTGTTGCAATTTAAACCTATATACTTATTTTCCTCATGAAGTATAATGTGTATAATTGTTCTGATAATCTATTGATAAATTGGTATATATTGGAGAATAATGGAAGCTGCATTTCTTTGATCTCTGCAATAAATGTTGTAGAATTATACGTGGTAGGTTACTCTAAATTTTATATTACAATGAAATGAAGGAAAAATAAAATGGTAAACAGTGCATCTGTCATAAATAAATATCTAATTTCCTGATATAAATATGCTATCCATGCTTATGTGTAATAGAATATAAAGTTTAAAACACAAATTACCAACACTCTTATGGAATAGAGACAGATCAGTGATTATCAGAACTTGTAAACATTAAAATGAATATGAAAACATGACAAAGAATTTTTACAAACTATTTCATATATGTAATATTATTTTATATGAGTTTTTATGTTTCTAAGTTTGTAAATGACTGCAAGCCACTAGGATACAATGTTACACGGGTGTCTATCACATGCTTGACAGCTCCAGATATTCTAAAAGTAATTATAAGACATGTAGTCCAAATTCTGAAGTTTTCAAAATGTGCTGGGAGCTCCGTATTCTCTTAACTATAAAATGTAATATAGTCTTAATGTTTGTATAGTTATGTAGGTAGCATGGGTAGCATGCACTCGCAATCTTATCAAACACTTGAAACTTTCCAGTCTTTTCAGGTTAAGGATTTTGTCTTCTATTAACTGGTTTAATTTTGAAATTTAATTAATATATGTATGCCATTGAACTTTTCCATTTTCTTCAACTAAGGGTCACTTTATAAATGAGAATAAGCTGCTCTTGTGATATATGGTTGATAAAAGGGAGGTAACAAGTGCAAAACACATTGGAGACCTCTACATTTCCATCACTCTTTTCTTGAATAAATAAAATTGTTTTGATTTTAGCGATAATTTTTTGAAGTAGTTGCTAAGTATTTCTTAAGAGCATCCTTAACCTAGCAGTGTATAGATAGTATAACAGTACTTCTTTACTTTGATTTCAATTATAGAGTTTAGAAACCCTGAATTTCAGTTTAATACAAATGATAAGAATAGAAGGATTTTAAATTTGATCTATTTCATTTATCAGAATGTCTTCTCTTTTTTTATCTAAAGATAGTTTAATTTCATTAAATACACAATTACTCTGTCAGATAAAATGTCCATTACATATCCTATCAGTATCTGTGTGTAAAGATCCTTAGTCAGCTTTTGCATGATTTGTGAAACTCTTTCATCAAGTTTTGCACTTATCAAGATGATCTTTTATTCCACTGTACTAGGTGTGTATCCTATCATATTGTGCAAGTATTTATCAAATTCTGTCAAGAACGACATCGTGAGTACTGTACATGACTTGGCCTAAGTCCAGCTTACGTGATGTCAGCATTGGAGTGCAGTCCAAATGCCTCGGGCGTGTCAGTACCAGGCAGGTTGTTGATGTACTCCATGTATTCCTGCATTTTGGCACACTTTGGAATGATGTAGCCCTTGTAGAATACAAAGTTACTCTGGAACATGTTCTCTCCAAACCAAACTTTACAGAATGTATTCAACAGCCTCTTGTCATAGTCATCTGTCACACGACCTCCATACTGGATTTCACCAAACATATAGCGGACACAAGTCCAGTTGACTCCCTACAATAGATAAATGTCAAAACTACTTTCTTGTTGAAAAATTTTAAACTTAACAACTAGTTTGAAAGGCAGAAACTGAAGTCCAGGAAAATGAAACAATTTAGCTTTCATGATAAAAACAATTACTTAAATGTTCTCTTTCTCTCTCTCTGTGAAAATCATTATACTTGGTGACATTATTTTCCCTTTGAATAAGTAGTTATTACTTTTTATAAGAAAAACCTCAGAGAAAACAAAGAGCTCAATTAAAACTCAACTTGAAGTTCGAAAGCCTTTACCTTTTTGATGTCCATATCGTCGAGGTGGTTCTGGACAAACTGCACACTAGCATTGAAGTCGGACGCATTGAATTCATATGGAATGTTCCATCCCAAAGGTCCAAATTTCCTTCTCTCCTGTACCACAGTATGCATGAAGGCCACTCCATACAGCATTGGTTTCCATTGAGGCATGTTGGAAATGTCTAGGAAATCCTGGCTCAGTCCAGTGTAAGTTCTCTTCAAACCGGCCTTTATGCCTTGTGGGGGTTCATTGGTGAATTTAACGGAAATCTTTCAAAACAATAGAAGTGGTATTAAAAACAGCTGCATATCACAAATGTGTGAATGCTTATATTAACCATGTAATGTAAATGTAGTATGAAGAAAATGAGAAGTACACAAGAAATGAACACAAAACCCATAATTCCAGATGTACACTGTGCTTTTATTTTTCTCCAAAAAAAAAAAGCTGAAAGTAGGTAATTAGTACAGGTACAGATAATCTGTCTGAAACCTGTGTAGTCTGTGAATTTCAACCCTATTGTCATGCAAAATTGTATTCCCCCCATGTTTTTTTACACTGCAATCTAACATCCTGTCTAATATGACATAAAATTCATCTCCCAAAGCACCTCATTAACCTCATGTCACTGTTTAAGTAAATTACATGTTTGTATCTGAGAAATGTTTACCTGCAAGAAATTGATAGGAAACTTTTTGTGAACTTCCGTGGTGACCCACAGTCTAAATTCCTGGTGAATGGTTTCAGTCTCAATCAGCTGATCAAGAACTTCTTCCACATAATCCAGGGACAAGTGGCAGTTCTGCAGTAGCAGCCATCCACCATTAGCCATTCCTTGGGCCATCATACGACGAGCATGGACCTCCTGACCTTGACCCATTGAAATGTTTCTGCATTCTGAAAGCAGGAAATGATCTATTTTTAAAGGCTGAGCAATACTAAGATCTATTCTGTCATGGTCTATACTGTACAGACTGAAAGGATATCATTTGTAAAAATCTATTTCAATGCAAAAACACTGAAAACTCTACTAACCTAGTTTGAGTTTCTTGGCAAGGGCTTCGATGTTATTTGTGGGATCTGATCCCATGGACAAAAGACACACCATAGGAGTTCTGCATGTGCTCTCATTCCACATCTTCTCTAAGTCAAGAATCACTCCCTCAGCATATTTATCACCCAGAGTGTCAGCAATGTACTTTCTGGCCTGGGACATGGTTCTGTCAGGACACCAAGATCTGACCAACAGCAAACGTCGGAATACATCCAGTGAATTGTTGTAGCCATCTGGGATAACTTCCTCCTCTGGAGCCTCCTTGTCAAACCACTGTCTCCACTGCTTCTCATTTCGGCTCACCTGTTCAAGTACATGTACAACTGTAACCTCTGGCACATTTTTACCTAGCAGTATATGTTCTACAGTGTAAAAGTTAGAGAAAATGGACTTCTACAATGGCAGACTTGGTCTATTGTTAAAAGAAAACCTTTACAAGTAGTTTGTCAATTGTAAACTTCTCTATTTCACAGATTTGTGTGTGTGTGTGGAAAGAGAGAGATCGAGAGATCATGCAAGCACATGATCATCCTATTATGAAGAGCTTTGATGTTTATGTACATAGTATCACTTCAAACATCTCTGATACCCAAAACTAAACACTTATTTCAAACTAATACTAAATATAAAGGTTCTAACTAAGCAATATTACCTGGTCCAAAATTCCTGAGAACTGGTGAAGGTTGCTGAGTTCCACTAGGTTGAGCCAGGTCAGATCTACGATCCATTTGTGAGGTTTGGGTTGTACAACATTCAGATCTAATGAGGCACCTCCCTTGATGAGAGTCATGAATTCCTCATGTTTAATTTTTCCAGCTGCCAGATCAATCTTCAGAGCCAGCAGTAAGGTGAATGTGTTTTTGTCCTCTTCATAGAGGCCACGCACGGCATACTTGAAGACCTCAAAAGTCATATAGTCGATGATGTTTTGGATTCTCTTTTGTGTGATTGGAGATTTGGCAGACCTGTTTTCCAAAGTGAATACCATGTAAGTGTTATTCTAAAATGATGCAAAATTAGCCATCCTACCAACCAATGGATATTTATTTTTAGCAAAATGATAGTACAATAAAACTTGAAAATAATATGACACATTACAATATAAAGAGTTTCATTTTTTAAAAATCCTGACATTAAATATTTTTGATGTAATATAACTGGAGTGGCTGAAGTTGTAATGAAAGTGTGAACCAGTCTATCTGCTTGAATGTGAGAACCATATTCTGAGAACAATAATCCCTATAAATTAACTGTTGGGCTTTATTTAATGCATTTGAGCCATCATGTTATTCTCTACATTTATGTATCTGCATTCACTATAAATATTTTCTTTAGCACCCTCAAGTACCTCGCTAATGCCAAAATTGGGTCCTTGCTAAAAATTCTGCTAATATGGTATATTTAAATGTAGATCAAAAACACATGGTTTATTTAAAAATTTAAATAAATTTGTAAGCAAACAAACAAGGTTCTTACCTGGCCATAGACAAATCGAACAAGTACAAGAACTGTTTGAGAGATGTCTGGTACATGCAGTTAACCAGTCCCATCTCCACAATCAAGAAATACAGAATACTGCCCCGGGCAGCAACTGGTCGGAATTCTTCTCTGGCCATGGTAATCTTGGTCTGAGTCTCAGCAGCCACCTGCAGCTTCTGGCTGACATCTTGTGCAGTGGATTTGGTTGTGTTCAAGACATTGATCAAATCTTCATCATCAACAAGAGATCCCTGTTCACAAAATACATCACTAACATTTATACTAAATCTGCCATAGTTACACAGAAATTTAGGAGAAATTATCAACTTTCAAAATCTTTGTGGAATGAGAGCTTTCATATTGTAAACTGTTACATTGCTTCAGAATGTCAAGAGAAGCAATACCAGTAAACTCATTGAATGATCAATTTTCAGTACCTTTGTACTGGTCAATCTGTACAGTAAATTGTCCTCCAGTTCCTTCATCTTCTTCTTGTTGGACTGAACATCTTCCATCAATTTCACCCTTTCTGATTCAAGTTCCTAAAACAGAACACCAATCAACATGATTTTGTGCAACAAACTGTGATGCAAGAACGACATCATGTGACTGAAACCTTACAAAATCTTTTTTCCAATCTTAATATGAAAATTGCAAAAGTATTGTGCTTACAGCTTTCTCTGTCAAGATGACTCTTCCAAGCAACTGATCCTCAAGTCCCTTCATTGTGACGGTAAAATCAATGATGGATGTTTTAGCTGACACTTCTGGAGTGTAAGATGGGTTACCCAGCTTGGTTGTGATATACAGGACAAAACCTTTCATAATGTCACATTCTTTGTCTCCAACCTTGACCTTCAGTGTTGACCCAACCTTGATGAAGTTCTTTTCGAGTACATTATCCAAAGCAGGGTCTAGTTCTTCTGCAACATCCTCAATCAATAATGGTCGACCAAGAGACATGGAGTCCTCTAGGTGGGTACGGAAATATTTGTGGTTCAGTGAAGTCAACTGTAATGAAATAAAGAATTCTTCAGCAGATAGTCACAGGACAGAGAATGATCTGTTTGAAAACTGCTTGTAAAAATTCCCATCTACATGATCAGTTGTATGTAAAGATTTCATGAATTAGTCACACCCCAGTGCACATGGCTTTGATATGTAATTCATTACACATTGTTTTTGTATTTCAAAATATTGTTGACTATAACAATTTCACCTAAGAAGCCTTCTTTTTGACAAAATTTACAAAATTCTATTCTCTTGTAAAATTGTTATTTGATATTTTCTAAAGAGTCTTCCTGATGTGTGCAGGATAAATGTATATAGGATAAATCAACAAATGGAATGTACATCTTAATGTGTATCTGAAACTACCCTATTAGAAATTAGGTACTGATTTACTTTTATGAAAATATAGATTGTAAAAAACAGATATACAGAAATTGAAAGCAGTTTTGTTTGCACCTAATTTCATGGAAAATTTAAACCCCATTCTACAGTATCACATTACTTGAATCACTTCAATGTATGTATATTTGAAATAAGCAACAGATAGGTTAAAGCAAAGAAAAGCTGAAAACATCCATATCACCTTTGAAAATATTTTTTGTGTAATGCTTACTTGGAGTTCATTTTGGGTCTCTCTGTTTTTGATCCAATTCTTTCCCTGACCCTGTGGATCAATGAGGAGTGGATATCTTGAGGCCTTTGTGACAATGATACCATTCTGTGTAGACAGTTCATCATTGGGCAGACCTTGCAAGTTCCATTCACCAATCTAAACAACAGCAGTACTATCAATATAAATGCACACAAAAAAACCACTCATTCAGTAATGAGATAATTTCTAGGAACAGCTACCCAAACTCAGTCAAAATACTGGTACACGTGCAAGTTTGGATTTATTCTAAGAAAGAGAAATTGTAACTTACAACTGTGGGATCAGTCAACATATCAATGACACTCAGGTTTAGTGTGCATGGAATCTTTCGGTTTTTCAACTCCTTGAACCATTTTTGGTTCAACAGAAGTCTGAAATCCTGGTTGAATGGACCAGAGTATGACAAGAAAGCAGTACAAACTAAAACATCTCCAACCAGTCTGTAAATCAAATAAAATCCAGATAACATGGAAATCTATGTGCAAACTAGGTCAGAAACTGTATGTCAAGAATTCAGAATGAGGTTTTTCTGAATGAACACTAAAATTGTTCATAAAGATATCCCTCATCAAAATGGAAATACATGCAAACACAGAGAGAATTTTGCCCAATACATGCAACGTGTATGAACTATCAATTCTTTATAAGTATGTAACCTGCTACATTAATTTGTTTCCGGAGAGTGAGGAACAGGATAATTTTTGGGCTGTAGTAAATCCAATTTTTTGTGCCACATGTAAATGAATACAAGCAAACCATGCAGTCCATATGTTGCTTTACAGATACATGGACTAACTTGTGGAGTACTATCTTGAAATATCAAACATGTTTAATGAAAGTTATTGTGATGATGGTGAATACAGAAGATGAACAGATAATACAATAGTGACACAATACTAATCACCTGCTACCACTGCTGTCACTGGTAAAAAGTTAACACATGAATATCATTGATAAATTATGCAAACAAATTAGTGCATTTGTTAGTATAGACGAAAACAACATGATTTTGTTTAGGTCATGGAAGGAAAATTGATGTATATGATGACAATAGTCTGTAACACTACTAAATGGACAACCCCTACTTAATATTAAACATGTCCTTAAGAGAATATTGAGAAAGGTTAAAAAAGAAGAAAAAGAAACTGATATCAATATTGAAAGTCTAAAGCAATAAAACTGATCGAAAATAGCCCCTTACCTTCCAATCTGTGCCCTGAATTCTTTGCTCTGCTCTGTCCATCTGTCTCTTTCCCCCTGTAGACCATTAATCAAAGCGGCAGCAGCGGTCATCTTCCTACGACATGTCTCTGCATCATCCAGCAAGGTCTACAAATCACACGATAAATGTCAAACGAGAATCAGTTACATATGTCTGTTTACAGTATTGTTTTGTATCGGTATTTGTTTTTTTAAACTTGCTGAAAAACTCACTTGTTTCTCTCTCATGGCTTGGTCATACATGGCCCTCACTTTAGCTAACTCAGCCTCTTTTTCATCCAATTGTGCTTGAGCTTTCTGCAGATCACCCATTGCAACACTCAGTCTGGCTTCTTGGACAGTCAAGTTTGCCTGAAAAAAAAAAAATTCAAAACAATAGAAGAAAAGTAAATTTTGAATACAAGATCCCCTAACTACAGAGAGAGTAAGGAAGGAAGGACTGAAGTTTTCTATCAAATATACCTTCAGTGGCAAGACCTCTTTGTTTATTTCAAAGAACACAGCCATGGACCGTGTCCAGGAAAGTAGACCAGCCACATTACCACAGACACGCTTGGCCACCTCTAGGGTGTAATCCTCTTGTGATAGGTAGGGGTCCAGCAATTCTACTGTCTCATCATTAATGCTGTCTTTAGGGAAGTTGATCAAAGTTTGCAGGAAGTTGGTTCCTGACATAAGCTACAGAAAAAAGAAAAACGTTACAATTACCTTCCAGATTTTCTACCTGATACATGTTGCAGATGATGACCTACTCAATACATTTACTCTTAAAAATAAAACTTTAAAAGTTTAAAACTGATTTTGAAATACTAAAGAGTCTGCATATTTTGAAAAAGAAAACATTCAGATTATACCTTGAGTGCTTCAGACCAAGATGGCTTGACACAAGGTCTCTCTGAATCCATCTCCACTGTGTTAACCTTCTTTTGGAACAGCAGCAGTACACAGTCCATGATTCTCATGATGAGATGTGGAGGTTTACCCAGCTTCCTGACAGTGGCAATATCAGCTGGTTTGATGGTGTTCAAGGCAGCTTCTGCCTCTTCTAAAGCAGGCCGAGCCTTCTCCAGCTTCTCAAAGGCAATGACTTTGTCTTTCTCAATGGCATCTACAATGCCCTGAGCTTTGTCCTTGACCTTCTGCACTTGCTCTTTCACTTTTTCAGCAGCTTGTGCCTTGACTGTCACTTCTTTCAACACTTTGTCTGCCTTTTCAGAAGCAATAGCAAGTTCTTTTTCTTTCTCAGCCAATTCCTCCTTTAGTTTAGCAACTTGTTGTCCTGCTTCGATGAGTTTCTCCAATCCAGTGTTCATTCTTTCTGCCAATTCACCAATTTCATTTTTCTTGTCTGAGTAGATTGTCTTGTAACCATTGATAAATGACAGGTAGGACTTTGGAGTAACATGGGTGGAGCGACGGTATCTAAGAAGAAGAGAGCCATATATTTAACAAGCATTTTGAGTATATTGCAGGCAATACAAAGCCCCCTACCAGTAGGATAATTCAGTCAAAAGTAGGTCAAATGTAATGAAATTCAATCTTGATCTGTAATTATCAAACTCAAAGCCATGTATAAAATTTCAATTCAATGTAGAGAAAAGTCTGGAAAACTGATTCTTGAAATTCAACAAGGAACATAATTCAGTCAAAAGTAGGTCATGTGTAATGAAACTCAAACTTGATCTTTTACTATCCAAGACAAAGCCACATATCAAATTTCAATTGAATATCTTCATTTAATGCAGGGAAATGTCCGGGATTCTTGCAAAGCCGTTCAGGGACTAAAAAAAGCATCAGTAAATACTATTCTGCAAAATGAACATCAAAATTATTATGCATCAATTTCAATAAGATTTTGCAATTACCTCTGGAAGTAGTTGACACAAGATTCTGCTACTCCATCATGGATCAGACCCATTGTTTGGATGACCTGTTTTTTAACTTCAGCTGTGCATTCAATGTTAAAGTTTGACAGGAAGTGATCAGCTACTGCAATCAAAGCATCCTTTGGCCAGCGCTGGAACCAGTCCATTGTACAACCAGAGATCAGACCAGGGAACTTCAGGGCTCGAGCTCGGAACTTCTCTCCAACCTTGGAAAATAATCATATATGTTGAAAGACAATTTTTGTCATTCAGATTACATAGATTTCTTTATAACACTGGATTTACTAATGATCTGTTCACCCTAGATGTATCTCAAAACTGAAGACGAAATGGAGACACTGAAAATTGCTATTATACTTAAAGGTGTTTAGAGTTGTTCAAATGAATAATATTTATCTCCTTTTCATTTGTTGAGCAAAGTGAATTATAGATCTAAAAGTATTGTCTTCAGACACCAAAGTGAAAGTTAAATCTTTACATAGTATAACATTCTCCTTCCATACTTAAAACCATTATCTTTAACTAATAAATTATCAACAAATTGACGACAACTTACTGGTGAGAAACAGAGGACAACATGAAGATTGTTCCTGACTCTGGTCAAATAGTATTCATAGAGATTCTCATTAGAAGGAGGTCGTTTGGGGAATTCCTTCTTCATTACTGGTATAAGTTCACCCATGATCTCGTCCATCTCATCTCTAGCAAACAAGTTAGCCACCTGTTAAAATAATAAACATCAATATCAAAATCTTAGAACTCAAATTAAGAGAAAACTGAGTTTTGAAGCAAAATATCTTGACTATTATTTATATCTACAGTTGAAGGACACAAAAGCCTATTGTTCTCAATTGACACAGCAATTTCAAAATAATGAAATTTTGTTGCAACTTTATTTTCAAGATCATGGATATCATTTCAAACTTAAGATTTCCTCAAATTGTTGTACTCTAGATGTGGCATGAAATAAATTTGACAATGGACATGTTTATAATCACTGTACTGACACAACAAATATTAGTATTCCTTGACAGTATACCTGAGATTTGCATGTAAACATTTTCACTTTCATCCAAATAATACAATAATACATGAAAACTCTTACTTAGTGTGCTTCCCAGAGCGAGGGCATTGTTGATGTACCTTGTCATATTTAAATTTCCTCAGAGAGGACAATGTTGTGGTACCATCATTATACTTACAAATCCTGAGACGAGGACAATATTGAGGTACCGTCATTATACTTACAAATCCTGAGAAGAGGATAATATTGAGGTACTGTCATTATACTTACAAATCCTGAGACAAGGATAATATTGAGGTACTGTCATTATACTTACAAATCCTAAGGAGAGGACAATATTGAGATACTGTCATTAAACTTACAAATCCTAAGAGGACAATATTGAGGTACCATCATTATACTTACAATTCCTGAAGAGAGGACATTGTTGAGGTACTCAAGGAAGGCCTCATCCTTGATCTCCTGGTCAGTGAAGATGAAGGTGATCCCCTTGCCCTGAGCACCGGCTGTACGGTACAGGTACTTCAGATCCTCCAGTAAATTGGACACGTTGTAGGACCTGTCAAGTAATTTATGAATGTTGATGAAATTTGTCTAAAAATTCTGTACAAAGACAATAAAGTGCAACCAAAGAAGTAACTATCTTAATCATATGTAGGACATTCAGTGTGGTATATTTATATATCATTAGATTATGTAAATAGGAACTTGCTGAAACTAAACAGTATCCCAGATTGGATAAGTTACACGATATTACACATACATTTGTAGAGTACAGCAGCTAACAACAATCTACCCTCAGTGTTTACTTACAAACAAGCTTTTCAGTGTTCATGTGCTACTGTTTTGAGAACCGGGGCATGCAGTGATGTGTGACTTGACACCATACTTTATATCATACAATTTTCTATACAATACTGAGTGGAACATTTTACCATTGTTTCTTTCCACCATCCCCACTGGCAGAAAATTTGATGAAAAATGAATCACAAGCATAAAATAGGGTAAATTTTTAAAACTGCAATGAAAATTTCATCAATACTGTTGAGTCTATGAGTCATCAGAAATAGTGTTTTGCAGAAGGGTCCATTTACACTCTACCGAAGCTTCCTACCTAGTGAGTGTAATCTGGAATGTCTTGTAGCCAGCAATGAAGGAAGCTAGTTTGGTGAGGGACTGTTTTCCTGATCCCCCGACACCAACCAGCAAGGCATTACCACGAGGTGTGCGGATGATTCTAGACACCTTGACCAAATGTATCATGGCGTCCTTGAAGAACACCAAGTCCATACCGGATCCTCTGATGCCCTCGTTGTACTGTTGTAAGAACATATGTAATCTCTCCTCAAGGACCTCAAAGCTTGGGATCTATCATAGGAAAGAAGGACTTTAAAGATCTTTTCTCTTGAAGTAATAACTCTATAGAATGTATAAAACTTGTTTATCTTCATAATGTTATTTTTTTTTTACATCTTAAATATGTATACCCCGATTTCCAGTAAATGTATATTTAGTGCAGAATATTGACTTAGTTACCTTGATTTCCAATAAACATATTTAGTGTAGAATATTGACTTAGTTTCATGTATGTGCTTCTCAAAACTAACCACTTCATAAATCACAATACACTCTACTAACCGGTTCATAAACCTTTGGCATGTCAAAGTCTGTATCCTCTGGTTCATCACCAGTGGCTTCTGGTGCATCCCTGCAGAAAACAGAGATCAAATTTAACCAGTGAAGAAAAGTCATGTGGTCTAAACAAAGTGATATGGTCTACAGAGATTTATATTCATGTATGCAAAAGTTATTGACTATAAACAGTTATACTTTATAAAACATGAATGATTTACAAGTTTATTGCTAATGTTGCATTATATAATTTCTGTTAAAGTATGTTTAGTATTATACTGATCTCGTTTATGTCCTAGATACAGTTCTATGCATAAAATAGAATTTAAAATGAAATGCATGGATTTAAATTCCAAGACACTGTTAATAAGGCAGATATGATCTTGTGCATAAAGAGGGGGGCATTGTGATTTACAAAATTAGGATAATTAAAAGTATATAAAATATTATTAAATTGTGCATTATAACAAGAAAATTAAGAAACTACAACACAAAGAAGAATTTTTTGCAAATCAATGTAGTTATAAAAATAAACAAAGAATAGACATTGTGCCCACCAAACCAAACACCATTTGGAAATACAAGCTTTTTAAAAATTGTCACTAATTACCTGTCAAAGGTTCAAAATATTCAAAGCAAGAGGAACAAAGATTTTACATCTAATAAATTTTCTATATTAAAAAGCATCACATCGAGAGGGAAAGGGTTCTTTTCCTCCATAATTCATCTACTTCAAAATTTAATTCTACCAGGTCTTACCAAAATATTGTCATGAGGACTGAAAACTATCTACATGTTATTTTAGTTAAATGTTTCCTCAAATAATCATAATTGTAACTTGACTTGCTAATAAAAGTTAACATATCAACCAAATTTCACATTTCATATCATGAATATGTTAAAAAAAAATATTATGTACCTCATGAAATCTCCAAAGTAGTAAGTGGGTTTGACAATTTCTATATTATCTTCCCCCATCTCATCCCCTATAACTCGCAACAAGGTTTTCTCAAACCATTGTGCATCTTCTGCTGTAGTGAACCTGTTGTTTGTGTATTAGTAGAAAAAAAAAGAAACAAAAGTTCAAATGAAAGAAAACTACAGTAAAGAAAAAAAGGAGTGATGCTGATCACTTAGTCCGTGCCAGACGCTTCCATCGCTCACGGTCCTCAGGATGTGAAAGCATCATTTGGTGATGGTAAGATAAGCAAACTAAAGGGAGAAAGCCAGGGTGAAGGTCACCCCAAGGTTGTGCAATCCACAGAGAGATTGTTAGGTGGAAGTAACTCACTTCATGAAGTCCACAAAATAGTGGGTTGATTCAACCATTGTTCCATTTGCCTCACCCAGTTCCTCATTGATGACCCGAATCATGGTTTTATTAAACCATGCTAGGTCCTCAAAGTTTGTAAATCTGATCAACACAATTGTAACATCAATATGACAACACAATTGCAACATCAAAATTTCATTCATAACAGATCAATTTATATTGCACACTTAAATTTCTTTGGTTACAGTAAACATGCTTATAATGAATTCACACTTAAAGCAAAGTGATTTTCATTCCCTGGAGTTTTAAAACATATTATGAAATTACTGGATGTAATGAATTATATTTCTAGGGAATCAAAATTCTTCATCTCCAACACTTCATTACAAGCATGTTTTACTATCTTTCAATATTCATTATCATGAAATTCTCAAATTGTTGACAGCACTTTCTCAAAAAAAAATAAATGACTGACCTATCAGCAATGACTCGGCTACACTCGTGTTTCCAAAGCCACAGTAGTTCTTTCTCAGACGTGATCACGCTGTTATCTGTGTTGATCATGCCCTGCCAGATTCTGGACAAGTCACGCAAGTTGAAGATGTAGTGGAACTTAGCTGGAGTTGGCAACATCTTGATCTGTAATCCATGAACAAGGATAGAATAATAAAAATTGAAATCTAATGTCTGAAACAGAAGCATCAAGTTTGTTTAGTGTATTAAATAATTCACTTCCAGTATCACTCCATACTTGGCACACTAACCTTAGTCAACTGCCAGAGTCTCCTTGTGATGGAGACTAGGTTAGCCGTCATGCTGATGACATTTTCTGTAAATCCTCTCTCCTTGATGTAGTGACCACAGCCGATACAGCTGAAGATCTTGTCAATGGAAGGATTGGAGGGAAGGGTGCAGTTAATGATGACAAACTGTCTCTTCAGCCTCTGAGGAATGTCATTACGACCTCCTCCTGGCTGGATCATGGCAGCCAGAAACTACAAAATCAAACCATGTGTTTATAGATACAACTGTCAAAGTACATGTATAAATATTTAGTGTGAAAAAGGGATAAAATCCCAGAACTTGAAAACATGCATTCCCTTGGAAGGCAGTGAACCATCTTTGATGACATTAGAATGTTTCACTTTGCCCATCCTGAATATGTGAGACACCCTCTATCCATGTTATATACCTGGACATCAGCAATGTTGGTGAAATCTCCTGGTTTTTCCAGATTGTAGAATCCCTTGTACTCCATCAGTTGTCTGACAATTTCATTAGCGATCTGGTCACCCCATTCATTGATGACTGGCATGTTAATATCATCAACAAAGACAGTCATCTTCTTACCGGCTGGTGGGCCATATGTGGTGCCCACTCTCTTGTCAACATAGCTCTCAACTGTTCTCTGCATAAATTCAAATAGATGCTTGTATTAATGCAAAAGAAAACCATATTCATTTTTTGTTATACATGCATAAGCATTTAGTTCATGATAGCATTTTATTAAAAAGCCTTTTTATTTGTCTTCATGTTTTACCTTGTCTTTCTTAATCAAGCATAAAACTGACATTTACCTGGAACATAAGAGGTGTAGTGGCTGAAGAAAAGTTGAGTGACTGAGCAATGTGGTACTCTGGGTTGTATTTTCCCATGTAACCATTAATCATGACTGTTTTTGCTGTTCCCTGCTCTCCGATCAGCAGCACAGCCTTCCCTTGCTTGGAAATGGTGTTGATGAGGAATTCTGTACGGACATTGTCCACCATAGGAACCAAGATAGAACCATACTCTGGTGTGCTGTCAGTGGGGTAGTGATAAGGCTCCACTTTGGTGCTCCAGTGTTGCCACTGGCCTGTACGGAAGAAATTGAAACCATTTCGAATACCTGGGTATTACATTTTTTTGGGGACAGTTTACTGGATTTGCAGTAAATGATGAGTTATGCTAATAATAACCACATACCAGAAGCATCTACCATGTAATCAAACATAGTCTCATCAGCATCCTTATTGGTGGGTGGCAAATCCAAGGTGATATCCTCATTGTGTCGAAGGAATTCCTCTACCTTTATCCTGTCATCCCACTCTAAGAAAGCACCAATGGTCCACATGAGAGTGAAGATGTACAAATGTTCATAGTGAGACTGACTCACAGACCCAGTGTCCTTGTCATCCTTTGAAGGGATCAGTCCTTCCAGAAGTTTGCAGGCCTGGGAAATTATGAAAGCCTCCAGAACATCCATCTTGAAGGTCAAGTTCTGAATGGCATATTGAAACAACAGAGGGAAAGATCTCTCAAACAGATCCATGACGATGGCTTGCTCACTGATAGGTCTGGAATTCAGCCAGCACTGAAACAGAGGTGTTTAAATTAAAAGTTTCTATGCAAGTTAGTTTTGCCCCTCACACACTTCCATCAAAACAAAGGAATTATTCATAATTCAAAGAAATCAAAGATGCTTTACATAGAATTTTCAAACAGAAAAATTTCCCTTTTTTAATGCACACCTGAAGAATTGGTTTCCAGTCTAGTCCTGAGCTGGACATGTACACCATTCCATTTCTGGAGACTGTGGCAGGAGAGGCATTGTCAATGTTGTGGGGCTCAAAGATGATCTTGCAGTTGGGGGCCATAGGGATACGGTCACCATTAGCCAAGGTCAAAGTCTTGTTGTCATCCAACACCGAGTTCAAATTCTCAATCCAGATAGCATCCACTGGCCCATCCAGTACCAGCCAGACATGCTCTCCTTTAACATTGCAAATCATTTTTTTTTTCAATTATGAAAATTAATTTACAAAATGTAAAAGATGTGGATGTTGACACAGAGAAGCTTTGTCTATGTATACATATGCATATATACAATGTGTAAGAAATAATATGTAGTACATGTACTATACTGAGTATGAACTTATAAAGCAAAAGTGTACCTTTCTTGGCTCTGAGAGTCCTCCTCCATAGCGTAGAGAAGATACCATCTGTCCAGTCATTGGTAGCCACATCCAGGCGACCAAACATCTGAGGGGCTGTGATGGCCTTGGGGTTCATTCTCATTTCTTTGTGGGGTTCACCACAGTCTGTCATGGCCTTCATTAGGATATGAATACAGCATGTTTTGCCTGCTCCGCTGGGTCCTAGGGTCATCATACCGTGTCTTACTCTCTGGGTCTCAAACAGCTACAATCAATACAGAGTCCAAACACAAATAAACATACAGAGGTAATACACTTCTAATTTCACTCTATTAGTACCATGTCAAAAGCCAAATCATTAAAAACCTTAGGACTTCCAACCAAAATTGTCCATTGTGTAAAATATGGGCAAAGATGTACACAGAATGTACTGTGTTATTTACAATATAAATTTTTTTTACTTCTCATATATTAATACACACCTGAATTAGTTTGAGAGTCCATGGAGGATGAGATACCAATTTGGCATCTTCAATTTGTCTGGCAATAGCACCCTCCAGATCTGGGTAGCCTCCCTTGTCCAGTGTAATTCCTGGGAACAAGTCATTAATCAGGGACAAAAACAGAGGTTCATCTTGATCCACAAGCTTAGAGAGGTTCATATCTCTTAGCACTCTCATCACACTCATGGCCTCTGGGTCATCTTTATTCTGTCTTTTGACTGTACCAAGGGTTCTCAAACATGACAAAATATTTCTCAAACCAAAGTCATAGTGGACTTGTTTTGTCAGCTGTTCCTCACAGAGCTTGTATAGAGTGAAGAATTTCCTGGCTAAGGTGACATTGTCAAGGAAACCAACTGAGGCAAGCTTCACACGGATGATGATCTGCCTGTCAGGTACCATCATGGCAACTGTTCGGAAATTGATCTTAAGATTTTCTGGCAACTCCTGACGACCAGCATAACCAGGGTTCTGTATGAATGTAATATGTGAATTAATACTTGTGATATTGATATAAAAATAGCAACTTTTAATCTAAAACATCACTGAGAATTCCATTGAAAATATCTTAAATCTGATAATTTTGCTGTATATAAATCAAATTCTGTGGCAATTTTGCCAGTTCCAGAGATTTTTGTAAAAATAAATCCTTGAAAAATAACTCTTTCTGCACACAAAAAACTATTGCATTTTTTGTACTCTAACTTCATTAAAAAAAAAAATTGTACAAAATTTTGAAGATTTATGGTATAAATTACATACCATGGTCAAGAAAATTCCAAATTCTGGATTGAGTGACACATTATCACCATCAGTAAAGATGAAATTCTTCTTTCTCTCTTTCTTCGCTGTCAACACAATAGCAATCTGCTGAGCAGCCACAGATAATACAGGCAAGTCAATACGGTTGAACTCGTCAAAGCATCCCCAAGACCCAGACTGGGCAAGACCCTTGTAAATACGTCCCAGACCTCTGAAGTCCATCTGGTCAGAACAGTTGAAGACAACCACATATTTACCAAGACATCGACCCATATCTTTGACAGTCTCTGTTTTTCCAGTACCTGCTGGGCCAGCTGGGGCACCACCCATTGACATTCCAAGAGCTTGGGCCAGAGTGATGTAACATCTGCAAGACAGATATTACATCATTTCATAGTATTTGGCTTTCTCAAAGTAAAATTTTGAAATAATACCAGCTGAATATGAAGAAATAGATCTGTCAATGTCTGTGAATGATAACTTGAGCTTACCTGTCAGTAAGAGGTGTAATGACCAGACGTTCTGTACAGCCTAAAAACTCGTTCTGGTAGATAAAGTCTACATCTGTCACAGAGATCTGACACTTGTCCTGATCTTCCAAAAAGTAGAATCTGGACTGCTTCATCCATTCAAAGTCTGTGGGAGATTTCACATGCATGCGACACTACAAAAGAAAAATTCTGTTTTACTTCTCATATAAATTTTGTTAACTAACAGACTGTTATTAGTATTAAAGTCAATGGTGAGATTATACACATAAAGAATTCATTAAAACCAAACAGCTAAATTTGACTGCATTCATACCAGGTCATCAAAAATGTCCTTTTGATGCACATGAATGGTAATAAGTGTTTCAAACTTGGTCCTCTCTACTTTGGTGAGGTCTTGTGTTGTCTGGTTAATGAGGATGTTCAGCAGATCCAGGAAGGCTTGGTTTGTCTGCTGCATAATCTTTCTGTCGTAGCGGGCATGAGTCAAAGCCTCCGTGGAATCACGCGTCCAGATCATCTGGATACCCAGAATTCCAACCTGATAATTTGAAATATAAACATCAAAGTAAGGAATACTGAAAACCAAGTTTACCAAAAGATCACTACATGTAAATATAGAATTCTTATTGTTAGTGTATTTATGTACAAATAAAATTTCATACTGCCTTGAAAAGAAATACAATGTAAAACGTTTTCTTTAAAAAGAAAAAAAAAAGACTAATGGGCTATAATACTCACCTGAGTCACCTTGCTCACACATGGTTAAAGACTTAAAAATTTAATCTATACTACATGAGAACACATTCATACTATTAAGACTATCTGTACTTCTGGTTCTTGAAAAGGAAATTTTTAAAAGCATTTCTGTTGTTCTTCTATGTAGAATATCAAACCATTACCAAGACCCTGCCCAAAGCCCAAGAGTTATAGTTTGAACAGACTTAAATTTACATTAAATGAAGATGCTAACATACTAATTGGACAAATTATATATCCTATGGTTCATGAAAAGTTTTTATAAAGATTTCTCCTATACATTCCAGTACAAATTGTAAATCCTTATTGTGGCCCCAGGGGTACTGATTGGATAAAACTGAATATGTACTTTGTAAGGAAGCTTTCACATAAACTTAAGCTTTCCAGATTCATTATCTCCCCTTGAAAGAAGCTTAACCTTTTAATTGATCAATAGGAATGCCCTTCCTAAAGAATACATCATGCCAAATTGGTTAAAATTGAAAATGTGGAATGTAAATAACAATGACAATGGACAAATTCTGGGCAGTAAATCTCGATGGAGCTATCGGCTAAAGCAAGCCGGAAAAAGAACGAGAACTTCCTACGAGGAACCATGGAGGATGTGTACCTGAGCAGGGAACATGTTTAAGAATTCCAGGAGCTGGAAACTGCTGTCCTGGATTGACATGGCGGCAGTGCGAATGACTCCATGAAGAGATTTTTGAGACATTACCATCAGAGACATCAGCCAACTTTCAACATTGCCTTCTGCCTTAACAGGCTTCTCAAGCTTAAAAGATAGAGAAGATATTTCATATAAATAATGAACATATTGTTGGATGTTTAATACTGGCAAAATCATTCTTCATTAAAAGTAATAGTCAAAAAAACTCCTATCAATGAAAGAAAAAACACTTTATTGTATTAACAAGATACAAATGTCATCTTCTTCAACTTTTAAAATAACCTTTTTGGAATCAAAATATCTGACAAGGCTGTGTTGTAATGTGGGTTGTGCACTGTACATTCTACTTTATTTGCACTAACAAAAACTGTTTTATATAATCATAAAAGAAAACCTAGTAAAGTAGAAAACATATCAATCCAGCTAAAATACAATGTTCATCAACATTAAAGTACATTAGCATTATCATACAGTTCAAGTGTATCAGTAGCAGAATTTCAGTTCTCCGAGAGCAAGCCTATTTCTCTGAGGTGAAGCCAATGGAAGTAAGCTTGATCTATTAGAACTGGAATCTTGCTGACTCTCCAAACTGCCCCATTGATAAACTTCAACCATTTTATTATACCAATACAGACTTTAAAACTAAAATAAAAGTTGAAATTAATTCAACATTTAAAACTGGGACCAACTTGCCATGATTGTTGTTGTTTGCTACTGTAATCTGGTTTTTAAACAGGGACCAGTTAACTCATAATGCAGTTCAATCTTATAATGAATATTCATGATTCCATGCAGAACATGTAAGAATTTTTCCAAAGATATAATGAAGTAGCTACATGTTTCGAATAAGTGTATATAAGTTCATCAAACTGACGTATGTTTTGCAAGGAAATCAACCATTTTATGATGATTTTCAGAGAATCAGCAAAATACGTTGATTTGCATTTATATAGTGAAAAGTCAGTAGAGATATAACACGAAATATTTCTACAACTGTGCTACGTATTTCAGTAATACTATTGAAAATTTTTAAATAATAGAGCTATTAATGTGTACAATCTGCAATAAAATTAAGATAAATCATATCCAGGACCATTTGAAAATCAAAATAGCTTATAGTCCCCTGCCAACTTAAGCAAATCTAATAATAGCTTACATCAATGGTTTCATTTTCTGAGGAGTAGATAGCCAAGATCTGGTCGTAAAATTTTTCATGGAACTTGACTGTTTTGATGTTGTCAAACACAGACAGCAAGTGAGCTTGGATAGTGTGTGGGTCACTAGCCTGACCCAGAATCTCGAGCAAGGCAGGATCAGACACAAAGAAGAATCGGGGGAACAACAATCGCTTCTTCTCCAGGTATCTATCGTGGAAAAATAATAAACTCATGAAACTTTAAATTTCACAACACCACAAGAATAAATTCACTCTGACAACATATTGTATTGATAAATGTTTTAGCAACATAAATGGAAGACATGCATAGGTTAGTTTACTCTAATAAGAATCACTCTGAAAGATTTCTGACGCATGGTATAAATTTTGTAACTGTTTGTTTCTTTTAAAACATTAGCTTACCTCGTGAGTGATTTCTGATTTTGTAATCGTTTGTTTCATTATAACACTTAACTTACCCTGTGAGGGATTTCTGACAAAGCTCAAGCTGCTCCAGAAGATGAGGCAACAGCTGCATCAGAGTTTCATCTCCCACACAACACTGGACAACATTTGGGGTCTCATGAGCTCGAGTCATGATCTTAATCCACGACTTGTCAATGTTACTGAATCGTTTGGCTTCCTATTTAAGGAAAGAAGATTAATCATAGATTGTTAACATGTATAAACTACAGTAACACATGTTTATAATGAACATTCTTATAACAAATTCACTTATTGTGAAGTGATATTTATTCTCCTGCAAGTGGAAAATAACAAATAATTTATAAAATTTAACAAAGTTTGGTTATAATAAACTGTTGGGTTTTTTTGGGGGGTTTTTTTTGCAGGAGGTTTATCATAACCATGTTTTACTGTATTTATAGATACCAAGATGTAAATCTAATAATTTTAACAAGTTACCCAGAATAACTTACCTTTGGCAGTTGTTTAGCAATATCTCCGCCCACAAACACAGCCTCGAGATACACCCACAAGTTTTGTACAGTCATCCAGTTCTCAATGATCTCAGAGGAGTTGGTCAGATTCTGAACCCACAACTGGATGTTCTTCTTAAATGGAGCATTGTACCTATAACAAAAAAGACACATTCAATACCAAGAATTATCTCTTTCTGTCAATGTAAATTAAGTTTGAAGTAATAGTATCTGCCAGCATTTTTTCCACATTGAGTAAAGTAAAACTAACTTGCCAGCATAATTATTTCCAACACTATGTAATAACCCCACTGAGTATTTCAATGATGGTTTTTTAAAACAAAAATGTCTATTTTTTTTTACATTTATTTTTACACTGTTAAGTTTTAAAGTTTTTCCTGCCTGTTGCTGAGCAGTGAGCTGAGAACCATTAATGAATCTTCCATGAGTGAGACAATTTCTGATGTGTTGTCTCCCCTGAGCAAAAGCTCTCCTCTGTTCTTGAATTGTCCAAAGGTGAATTCCTTGTTGTTCCAATCAGCGATGACCTGCTTCAGTTTGGCTTCAATATCTTTTTCCTTTACAGCTGAGATACATATATCCTGCAATGCATTATAATCTTAATTTTACTCAATTCTACAAACCATCCTTTCAATTCAAATACAAAGTTCCTTTCAATGTTGAATAAAGTCTAGATAAAAAATATAAGACAAACCTCAATATCTTCCTTGAATTCAAGAAGAGGAGCTTCCAGAATGTTCTTCAGTGCAAAGTTATCACTCTCTACATCAAAGACGTGGCCTGTGACCTCTGCCATTCTATTCCAGTGACGTGGCTTCATGGCTTTGTTTGTCATCAGTTCCAGGAGTGGAACCATTTCATTGAAATTATCAATTGTTTTCTTCAGATCTTCAAAAGCAGGCCAGTCCTTCAAGGCACGGGGAAGTTTTCTGCACCTGTTTAACAGAATATATGTTTTACAAGGTGCTTCTGAATATGTGGTCTAAATCTTTATCAAATATGTGTGCTTGCAGTTTTACCAACTATCCTTTGTCTTTTTTTCCATTCAAATTTTCAAAGCTGTATACCATAGCATTTTTTGTTTGGTTTTTTGGTGGGGAAATAATTTTGAATTTTGGCTTATCTTAGCATTTGGTATCAAGCTGCTAAATTTTTAATAGCCAACTTTGTACCCAAATATGTCTGTAAGCACAATACATATTTTCGCAAGAAAGATAACTCTGTATAGCAGTTGTGGTTTTTTGGTTTTTTGTCTGTTGTTTCTACCAATAGTAAAGCGTTTAACAGATAAGTTATAAACACTACACTGCTTTTTTAATTTTTATGTTTTGGAACTCCATTCCTGCCTGCCAAAATGTATTTTATGAAAATTGTATGTATTCCAATGAGCTAGAAAATCACCAAATTTTACACCAATGGAAAAAAACCAAAATGTTATATGGCACCTGTCCAAATGCACCTCTTTCTACATTCTTGTCAGAAGCCTTACTTGTTTTGGAACTCCAGCAGTTCATTGTTGATTTTCTCAATATTAATGTCAGTCCATAGTATATCATAATATCCATGCACAGTTTCCAGCACATTGTTGTACAAGTTGTACAGTTTCTGTAGCAGATTGAGTTCTTTCTTGATCTGTCCAAGCTTGGGGTAGTCTGACACAGGTAACCCAAACAGTTCCTCACCACCAGTGTAAGTGATGAACTTCTTATAGAGAACATCAAAGTTGTTCTGAAAGATGATAAGTCTGTCAGAAGCCTCCCGTGGAGGAACCCCAGACACCATGGGTCCTTGCTGGAAAATTAAATGAAAATATATCAAGACAGTAATAAGCAAATGCACAAATCAAAAACAAACAACAAAATGTATGTCATTAAAACTGAGATAAAAAATTTCCATCGTACTAAAGTATTTATCACATACAAAATTCAAATGAACATTCACTTACTATAAAACACCTGAAATTTCTACACTTTTATACTTACATTGTCATATTTTCCATAGAAGTCATTACAGTCAACATTGAACACTTTGACGTTTTCGATGAGCTCAGATTTGAATTGTGGTTGTACTTGTAGAAGCTCAGTCTGAACTTCCGAAGTCTGAGTCTGAAGTTTCTCCCAGGAGTAACGCAGTGTGTCACATCTCTCTGTCTCCTCCTTGTTTACCGGTAGGTCATGTTTGATCAACATGGCATAAGATTCCTACAGAGATTTAAGATAATTTACAACCCAAAAACTGTCAAATATTTGCAAACAATGGATATCATCCAGTTGTAAATTTGTATCAGAATTACTGGGTAAAACATGGAATTTTGTTTTCCATTTAGTGCATTTTCAATTTTTCTTCCCAAAGAGAGAGGCTCAAATCCACTAACCTCAATAGGACCAATCAACATGTCTATCCTAATCTCATCATCTCTGATCTCTTTGAGGGCTGCCATGGCAAACCTGATGTCATCGAGGTCCTTGAGGGGACGAGCCAAACGCTTGGTGAGGTCCTCAATGAAGGTGAAGATTCTTTCCATCTCCATACTGTATTTCTGGTTACAGGCTTTACCATAGTGAAGCTTCCAGGCTCTAGTTTCAGTGGTCAAGCCAAGCTTGAGATTTTCTGAAAAGTAATGTAAAGAAATCAATTTATCACACAACAGTATGGTTTCTGGGTTCATAACATAGGTTCAGAAAAATGATATGAACTCGTAACTCTGGTTAATAACAATGTAAAGTTATGTAGGGTCATGTGAGGTAAGTGCACGCTGACAAAGATACAAAACTTTTACTACAAACGTTCTTCAAGCCTATCATATTTATTCTTGTTTTATTTGTTGTTATATAATGACATTGCTAATTAAAATCTTAAGACTGAAAGTTCAATTTAGCTATCATGTTGACGTGTTTATCTTTAGATTTTATTTCTTCCACTCAAGGACATTTTCAGACTATGCAAAGAAATGTGAAATGGAAAGTAACTAAAATATGTGTTTATTGATAGTTGTGTGATAAATAGAAGCATACACGCGTGCTTAAAGCTTATGAAAATGTACTGTATTTGATCATCTATCAAATTTTAGGTTGATCTTCAATTTTCTTGCTAACCACTGCATTTGAGAAATGTTTAGGGAACTTCTGTCCTACCTGTGTATAAGGCGATAGGTCCAACATCATAAAACTCTGGAAGTCCATTGATTTCCACCTCCAGCTCCTCGTAGTGTTTGATCTTTGTTTCGTATTCTGATAGTTTGGGATCCTCTTTGTTGAACTCCTCCAAGTCCTCCTCTCTGTCCTTCTCCCAGATTGGATGATAACCAGAGAACCTGTCCAAGGCAGTGGTCACCTCCTGTACAATTGTAAAGCACAATCAAGCCTATTTCCTGACGTGAATTTTAAAACCATTTATGCCAAAATAACATACAATGGCATTCACATTAGAAGATTCTAGAAAATTATCATTGATTCCTCCTTTCTTTACCTTCTTTGTAGAATTGATGGAGGTGGACAAAAGAGACACCAATTTTGTGACTTCCTTGTTTTCAGACACAGCTTTGAAGTAGTTTTTGGCCTGCTGTGTGATGGTGTAATTCTTCAATTCTGCTTCATCCTCCTTCTTCTCTCCTGCAGCATCAGAAGCAGCACTGACAACACTTTGTCTACGTTCTGCAGCCGCAGCATGTTCACGCTCTGCTGCTGACTTCTGGGTACGTTTTCTTTCTTCACTCCATTTAGCCACACCCTTGCTTACTGAAATGATCATTTGGGCTGCTTTGTTTACTGTCTGTTGAACTTCATCTAAGGCAGGTTGCATGACAATGTTTGGGATGGCTAGGGTAGCAAAAGTCTTAAAGAAAGGGCCACTGTCTTTCTTAGCATCACCAAAGTTTCCAGAATCTCCTACAAAGATCATAAAAGGAATTATTTCATTTAACTATTATAATAGCTGTGTAATCATCAAAATCAGACAAATACAAAAATTTAAATATGATGGTAACCTACCAAGATAATGGACCATGGAGCTGGATGTGATTCGTTTACGTAGAGATTCAAGTGTGTTCTTGGTGACCTTTAGGAGAGCATCCTGGTTCCTGTGGTTGAAGTGAGCCAGCAGCTCATTGGCTGCTTCTTCAATGTTCTCCCTCATTTCTCGTTTCTTCTTGGCGACAATATTAGCTTTCGAGGACACCGGCCGTGACTTCCTGCTGCTTGTCCTAGCACCCTGGGATTCAGTGGGACTTCCACTCTGGCTTCGTTGTTCATCTATTCAAGCAAAAATATTATTTCAAAAACAAATTCAAATTTTACACAAGAATAAGATGCAAATAACATAAAATAGGTATTTTCTGCAGGTGGAAATTTCAATCAGATCCCTAAAAGGTAGCAATTATATTCTGCATTTCCAATTTCTGTAGTTGCATTGTATTGTACTTATCTATACTTATATGTATCTATATATATTTTTTGTAATTGTAATTTCTGTGGATTTTTCCTATCTGTAAAATTCTGCAAAATATGGACAACTGCAGAAAATACTTGTTACATGGTACTTCAAAAGGTTACATTTATCTTTCTGATTTAAAGAAGTCTGTATTATTATCATGTTATTGGTTTGTTTTCTTTATCTTACCTTCATCTTCCTCCATCTCTATCTTCTCATCTTCCACCTCCATATCAACAGGACACAACATGTTGATCAACTCATTGGCTGCTTCTTCCACTACCAAAGACTTTGTCTGCAAGGCAACTGCTCCTTTGGCACACAGCATCTACAATCCATACAATACACAGTTAGAGTTCCTTCCCTTTGTTCACAGAGTCTAATGTATAATACTGGTACACATTTTCAATGACAGTCCTACCTGAGTGTTCTCTAAGAAGGCATCACACAGCCAGGGTTCATCCTCTGGTAGCTGACACAACTTAGTGGTGGACATTTCTTTCAGGACAGCATCAATACGAAACTCCATCAGGTCATGGGCACGGTCCATCAGAAGTTCCAGCTCGCCCAGCACACTGTACACTTCCTGTATGTAGTCCTGAATATTGAGTGAGGTCCACGACAGTTTGTTAAGGCCAGCTTCCAGTCGTTTGTCCACTTTACTGATGTGGGGACCCATCAAACTCTCAAAGGCTGTGGGAATCTTGCTTCTCACTCGCTTGTTCTCTTGCAGTAGCATCTACAACGTACAACAAATTTATTCATATTCAAATGTGTATTTCAAATTATGATAGACATTAGAAATATTGTCAGAGTTTTCCACTTCACCATACAATATGGTTCAGATCTTCAAACATCTTTACCTGCAATGCATTATAATTTTCCTTGTACTCAGTCTGCTTGGCCCTCATCGTGACTGCCAGGGGTGGGATCTCTTGCCCCAGTCTGGCCATGCACTCAGTCTCTCTCACCATGGTCAGAATCTGGGGGTCAAAGTTCACAAATAATTCTGCAGTTTCTGGGTGTTTGATCAGGAGTGATGCCTGCAGGCCAGATCTAGCAGCCTCAATCTACAAAAAATTGCAGAACATTTCATTCATGAAATCAGAACCAAGAAGAAATCAAAGTAGCACTGAGAGTAATTTAAAAAAAAAAAAATTCAAACTAATAGACAACAAAAAATAACATTGTACATACCTGTCGAAGCCATCCCCTGTGATACAACATCTCAAACTCCAGTAGGACTTTGGCCAGTTTGTTGAAGTTCTTAATAATTTTTTTCGCCTCAGGAATTTCAAGGAGTTTACCTTGTTGTTTGAAGACCTCCATAGGATCCTGAATACGACGATACAACTGTCTGGCCCATGCTATTTTGCCTGTTTCGTAAAATTCAAGTAATTAATACTACAATGTATGTACATGATCTGTTCACAGCATCTAAAACAGCTCAAATCTTATGAACCAATTGTTCTCATGTATTGATTTGTTAATTTAGTTAGGCTTACCAGCAATTGGAGGCAGGTCTCTGGCTACAGGTGGATCATTTTTGTTTTTCTGGTACAGTTTAGATACATTCTCAATGTCCTTTCCATAATGGCTGAGAATTCTCTGATATTTGTCATAGATACCCAGTCCTGGCAAATTCAATTTCTCAAACCTCTGAAGCAGAACCAGGGCTCTGGTGGTACTGACAATTCTCTCAAACTTCTGGTCCATAAAGAGCTGAATGTTTTGCTGAAATTTGAAAATATCCAATCAGTAACAGTTGATGCAATTAAAATATGATATGGGTAATACCTGCACTAGATCCTCTCATTAACTTACATGAAGCTCTGCTACCATTCTCTTGAATTCATCAAAGTCCACTTCAAACTCAGTCTTTCTTTGATCCAGGAAATCATATGGTTTCTTTTTCATGTTTGTAACAATGACATTGAATCTTGTTGCTGACTGCTCAATTCCTGTTTTATAAAAAAAAAAAACAACAACAAATTTGATAAAACTTGCATTACCTCAGCTCTGAATGTAAGAACATGATTTATATCAATGGCTGACACAAACACAATGTGGGGCAATCTAGAGTATCAAAAACGTGAACGACAATGACAAATACCTTCAATTTTGGACTCTGACAGATGGGAGTACATGGAGATAGTCTCAAACATCTCAATAATTTTCTTCAGCCTCCTGGTGAAGGTGTCAAACTTCCCAAAGATGTACATCTCAGAGAATTCAAATGGCCTCTCATTTGGCATTTTCTCCAGCTTTTCCTTGGTTTTGTGGAAACAGCGTTGATATTCCTCATTGAGCTTGATGCAGTCATTGAGTTTGCGGACAACCTCTGCCTGGGGCTGGGTCCAGACAGTCTCTGTCTTCTGACAGCTGATGTAGGACTTACAGGCTGTGATCATTTGGTTGGTAATCTGCAAACAAATTTAAATTTTATTCTATTTCTTTCATTGTTTTTAAACTAGTTCTCAATTAAATCTGATCTAAATTCATTGGCAGAAGAAACCCATACATTTTGGCACTATTTTGGACCACTGAGTTTGTAACATGCTAGAGATTCTGCATAGGTCACTTACCTTGACAAACAAAGAGGTCATCCTTTCCGAGGTGTTGTAGTACCTGGAGATGGAGTGGATCATTCTGATAGCATTGATCAGACCAGGAATGCCTTCCAACATCCCGACCTGTAATGTCAATCAAAATCTTTAATCTAGAGATACTACAAAACTTACAGAGCCAAAGGCTGAAGTGTTGAGATGAGCTTACAGGGTCACTGTTGTACAGAGGATCACAGAATTTTTCCAGGGTATACAGGAATTTGACGTTATCACGCGCCTCATTGGCTAGGTCAGTGATTCGTCTATCATGTTCTTGCCATTGCTGCAACACAAAATAGAGTTAATCAAACCAGGTGCTTCTTATCTTGATGTTTGCAGCAAACAATTTTCATCTGCGTCTTTGATAGATGTGTCAGAACATATTCCCAACATTCATATACCTTTATGAGCTTGGACTGTGATGCATGCAAAACACCCAGTACAGCTTTGACATCAGGACCTTTGATCTGATCCAGGAGGTAGTTAAAGCGTGACATGCGTTTCTTCCAATGGTCCAGCTCTGCACGAGGTCCAATGTCATCTGCTTCTTTTCTCATTTGCTCACTTTCTGCCAGAACCTGCTCCAGCTGTTTCAGCCAGACATTCATAGTGTTCTCTATCCCCTCCAGTGCTTCTGAGCTGTTGGCCACAGCCTGATAGTCTGCTGGGGTCTGGATCTTGGACAGGTCATAGGTTTCACAGGGCTTGAGAGTAACCTTTTCCTCCAAACTTTCTTGTGCACCTGAAAAACAAAATATTTCTGGAATACACTGTGGAACCTAAATACAGTCTATCAGATGTATATTGTCATTCACTTCCTACAGCTTGACGAACATGCACAACAAAAGCTACACTTACTTTTGCGCCCAAATATTTCACATACTTTATTTCATTACAGAATGTCTAATTTATTTGAGTAAAAATATGAAGTCATAAAGTCTACAACTTTATCTGAGCTATTCTACAAGTACTCACCAACTAGAACAGAGACAAATGAGTCCAGTGTGTTCAGGAAATCCTGCTTGACTTGCTCACCAGAAGGAGTCCCCAAGGCTCCCCATCCTTTATCTAGATTCTTCAGGGCCGGGATAAAGATGGAAGACAGAAGTGTCTCCACGGCATGCAGAAGGCCACTGCCATTCTTGCCATTGCCACTGGTGTCCAAACGTGTGAAGGTCACTTCCTGTAATCACAAACAACCCAATATATGCAATGCAATATATATGCATTTCAGTCAAACAATCCAAAATATCAATAGCTAAATCAATTTGCTCCACCTGCTGTACATTTTGCCTTTGTAACAAAGTATCCGCAGTGATTCTCACAGTCTAACCAACATAAAATGACCAAACAAGGGAAATATTTAGAAAATTTCCAAACAAGAAGTGGTACTCTTTATGTGAGATTTTGCTTGGGCAGATTTACAGAATGTGTATAACACTGCTACATGGATATTAATGCTAGGCCTCTTCTTTAAAAACAAATTCTTATACAGAGTATGACTTTCTCTAGGTGTATATGCAGATTAATATTTCTGATATAGTTATAATTACACATCATAATCACAAAACAACAACAAATATGGCACTTTTCAAGTTATTAAATATTTAATTTTATGCCTTGTTCCTGTTTGTTTCAATGCATAATGGTAGGTAAAATTGCAGTTGTCAGCAGTGTAAAGTTGAAATTTGTTAGACACGGGAACATACTTCACACAAGTATATAAATAAGGAAATTTATCAAACGGAATCTTTCAAATTCACTATTACAGAAGGTACCTTAGAACTGTCTTAAGACATATTTAAAAGTAAACCTCTGTATGTTTTTATGATTCAACTAAATTGTCTCATTCCAACTAGATTTCACTGGAGTAGAGTTGTGTGATTATAGCAGTTCTTCAAACTTAACTACCTTCATGATGTTGGCCTCTGTTATAGTGACGTCTGCATCAGCCACTTTGGTAAACACCAGGGCTACCCCTCGTAATGGAGTATCACGGCCATTGGTGACAAACACTTTGGGCTTGGATGTTTTGGAAACTTTGGGTTGTGGGGGTCCCACTCTCAAATGGTCCACTGTCAAAAGCAGTGTACACTGTTTAAAGACTGTTATAGCAATCACATATACTGTTACAGTTTTCTCACTTATTCTAGGTACATATATGAAATAATTTAAATATCAGATTTCATTACTATTTCAGACTGTTTATATGACATTATCTAATTCTACATGAATCATGCATAATCACCACTAAAACCTATCTCAGTTCAGTTTAGTAAGTTAAATACTACACTATAAGTTTTCATAATGTTCTTAAACAGAAGGATTAAAGCATAATAGAGTGTACTTGCATTAAATACCTAATATGTATAAAACGACTATATATATGAGTGAGTGAGTGAGCAAGTGTGTGTGCGTGTGTGTGTGTGTGTGTGTGTGTGTGTGAAAACTCTTCCAGCAATGTGCAGTTTGTTCATATCCTAGTGATCTTGTACAACTCATCTTTTTGTTTATACTGGCACAAAATTTGTACCAATAAAATGTTTATGAATTTTGCTATGTGGTTTAAAAATTGCATTTTCAAACTTAACAACTAAATTAAAATACAACAAACATATCATATCTGCTAGCTAAAGTATATCACGGGGAAAAAAATACTATGAAAACATACATAACAAAAAGAATTCATTCTAAAAATCAAACAGAACAATACTTGAAATTCTCTGGTTAAATTGCCTGCAATTAGAGAGGTTAATGTATAAAGTTACAGGTGAAGGGGATTTAGAACAAGAGAGTTTCAGTTAAAATTAATACGTGAAGAGGAGAATAATTTGAAATAAACTGAATGCAGTGAAGTTAGGTGTGCAGCTTGGAGAAGAAGCTCGTGGCATTCCCTTTAATTTCACTTTTAAAGATTGCAGCATACATTTCAATGGTTCTATAGTAGAATATTTTACTCATTATCTAAGGGTGAAAGCTTCAAACTAAGCTGTAGTGAATAATTTCTACATAAATAAAAAAAAATTCAAAGATAATTATCTGAGAACTTCTCTATGTTCTGACTATACTGGTGGTGAGGTTCTGATATGGACATTGAACATCTTGTGCTTCCATATTCTAACCACATGAACTAAGGTCATCTTTTCTGCTGTAAAGTGACTTATCATTTTAGTAGTGGGAAGGTAGGTGAGTAATTCCATTTTTTGGTGAAACTCAAAATTGCACACTGAAGCCATTTTAATGATCCACTCAGAAACAAGTATACTATGTATAGAGGTTCAAGACACTGACTGTCACAGACAAGTACGATTCTTTGGAACATTGAACAATTCAGTTAAAAGCACAATTACACTCCCCTAAAAAACATTGGACAAATACAGAGGGGTAGGACAGATTTTGAACGAGTCAGTCACATTACAGCAATCAACAATTTTTTTAAATATGGCCTCATGTCTCTTATTCACCTATCTAAATATACCCATTACTTTTACATCTAATGGCTTTGTGTACAGTGAAAGGCCAAATATTGACAAATTGCCAATCATGGTGATAGAAATTGGAATTTCACAATGATATATGGTGACTAATTAGAAAGTCCATATCAGAGCCTCAAGAGGGAGTAGATGACTTTGAACCATACAAATATTCTGGTCTTTTTTCCTTGACTCAGCAGTTTGTGGAATATGAAATCCAACAGCCACTGAAATGCCAGAAGGACAAATGTTTGGTTATAACTAGAAACAGTAAACCCCTATGTAAAACCCCTCAACACAAACCCTGGAGTCTTAGTATGTGAATCTCCATGCCAACTGGACCTAACAATAATTTAAAATTCATTTAAATCGCAATGTAATCAAGTTGCTAAAATAGAATTTAAATATATGGAACAATTTCATTAGTAACACGCAAGTTTCTTTGTGAAAGCAATGACGGTAACCATTCCATGACAATGTATTTCAAACAGCTTTATTATTTCCCCTGTCCAATCCCTGAACTTTTGAACCATCACCTTGTGCACTCTGTTTCCACTCCAAACATTTTTTTAAATAGAAGTATGAAAGGAAATTTAAGATTTTGGAATTCTACAATGGATACTGTATGACACCTATTTACAGACCTATCTGTTTGTTTAAATCCAACATTGCAGAAAGTCAATGCTTCAAACAATTCGGTACCAAATTAATACATGTAAATTATGTTCTGTTGAAGTGGTAAAAATGTCTAATAAAAATAATGGACTCGTGTAATTCTTTTATCATTATGATGCTAAACTTCTTGAATACTTAAATTTGAGTAGCAACATAAAGTTTAGATCATACTATTTATAAGTTGTATCCAAACACCATTTACATTGGAAGTACGTTTTATAAATTAGTAATAGATTTACCAAGGACATGGCATATTAGCCAATATTTGGAATCAAATTCATTATTTTTTCTTCCATTTTCAGTAAAATCATGAAAAATTCATGTTAATGTTTAAGTTTTGTTCACTGGCAAATTATACCAAATGACTCGCAAAAATACACAAATCAATGGTTTTGTGCAAATTTTAATATTTCTGTTGTGAAATACATTGTAACTAATGGTATGTATGTAATGTGTGATTCTTATACGTGTGTCATTTGAAGCAAGAACACCCTGTCATATTGGACTGATCCAAGCACATAGATTTCATACAGTGCTTGAACAGAAATTAATGTGATGAAAATTGTCAGGTCATAGAAATCTGAGACACTTCATATCAGATTAGTAACTCAATAAGTTTTCAAACATTTGAGCAGTGAAAAGTCAATTCAACCCGTGTGTTCCTTATTTTTAATGGAGACAAATTCACCAAAATTTCTGAATGATCATACAGATATTTGATTCTTTTCTTCGGTTTGATAGTGGAATGTAAATGCCTGCGTGCACTGGAAGGAACAGAAAAATAATAACTAGAATTTGGAGACAATATAACAAACAGTGCAGAATCAAAGCACCTTACAGAACATTTACTGACAAAATTGTGCACTATTATTCACCATTACCAATATCAGTGTTTGATATCGTAACACAATTTACAGGTAATTCACAGTCAATACCTAGCATCTAATACATTGCACAATTGATATAACTGTCAAACAATTTGATTCATTAAAAGATCATTTTTATTCCTAGATATTTTCTGATACAATTGTTCTCTACACTTTGACTAGCCACACTGCAGACTATTATCACCATGGCAACACCATACCTGGTTCCACATGCTCTGGTTCCTGGTAGTAGAATAACAGTTGGCTTACACTGTTGGGACTCAGAAACTGGTCCATCATTTCAATCTACAATCAGAGAGGGAGAGATCAGAATAAAAAAAAAAATACTATTTTCAGTTACAAAGATGAATTCAAACAATGTGTCATCTACTTCAGCATAGGTGCTTTGCCATTATCAAAATTTAGCCATGATTTTATACTTTATAGAGGCTAATTACATTTTGAAAATGTGTATTACTCAGTACTGAAAAGTATGACCATTTCACATCTTCCAAGTAAATATTAGTTTGACTATTCCTTCATGATCAGTCTGATAAAATTACAGTATTATTGCTCTTTTTACCATCTACATAAAACTTATAGACCCTACTTCAATCTAATTACAATGAGATATTCACTTGCTCTTACTACTAACAGCAGTTGTAAGAACAATTAACGATCAAATTTCAATAAAATCAACACTATGATGCCATCATCTTTCCTGCCAGGTGTGCCACAAAAATATTTGATTTACAATTTTCATAGAACCCCAGACTTCAAAAGCTTTAACTTTCCTACAGAACCTCAAACTCCAAGATCTTACTTCCCTGTAGAACCTAATACTCCAAGAGCTTACTTCCCTGTAGAACCTCTGACTCCAAGATCTTACTTCCCTGTAGAACCTCTGACTCCAAGAGCTTACTTCCCTGTAGAACCTCTGACTCCAAGATCTTACTTCCCTGTAGAACCTCTGACTCCAAGAGCTTACTTCCCTGTAGAACCTCTGACTCCAAGAGCTTACTTCCCTGTAGAACCTCTGACTCCAAGAGCTTACTTCCCTGTAGAACCTGACTCCAAGATCTTACTTCCCTGTAGAACCTAATACTCCAAGATCTTACTTCCCTGTAGAACCTCTGACTCCAAGAGCTTACTTCCCTGTAGAACCTAATACTCCAAGATCTTACTTCCCTGTAGAACCTCTGACTCCAAGAGCTTACTTCTGTGTAGAACCTCTGACTCTAAGATCTTACTTCCCTGTAGAACCTCTGACTCCAAGAGTTAACTTACCTGGTTTCCTTCCAGTATAGCATCCTCCACCTCAGTGAGTTCCAGACCCAGGCTGTCAGCCACTGTCTGCAGAATGTAGAAGTGACGTTCATCTAGATGTGCTCGCTTGGCCTCTCTCTCCTCCTTGAGCTTTTGCTGAAGAAAAAAATAAGGAAAAGTCAGATATCATGCTTCTGAGTGATGTTTCTTTTCTAAATCTCAATGGACATATATCAGTGTTATCATGAATACTAAAAGAGAGCAATTTTATCAACATAAAATGTTGTAACCACAATTGCCAGATTCTTTTTCAACCATCGTGTGAAACAAGATTTTATTGTTAATGTCCAATCAGCTATTAATAGAAGTAGAATGATATACATGTGTAGTATATGAATGAAATTGGAATACAATGAATAATGTAATGGCTCTGAAAGGTATTCATCTTGCACTCGGTGTTCATCTCCACAAAAAATTAAAAATATGATACCAGTTAGTTAATTTTCTTTTTAACATGTATAACAACACACTATTGTATTTTTACAACTGGATGTGTAAATTGAACAAGTATTGACTTGAAAGTAATTTGGGTTCTATTCTTTGAAGTTTTTGCCTGCTACATTATGTAAACTTAAACTCAAACAGAATTCAATACATTTTTGTCAGATCCTGAATACCTTTACAAACTTATTGAAATTCCACATGACCTTGAGTTTCTTTTAAGCTTGCTAATAAAATAACTTGTAAAAAAAAAACACACTGACATTCCTGTACAAAGTGAAAAACAAACTGAATTTAGTACCTTGTAAAACAAGAGTATTTACAAACCACAACCTCCAACAAAGTTGAGAAACCCCATCAAGTAATGACAGACCACTCCTAAAAATGTCCTTTTTTATATCTACATCAAGATGTGTCCCAAGGTATGTCTATCTTTGATATATTTTGGGGATAATCCTGTTAACAGACAACCAATTACACAATCGATATCAAACCAAAAAATTAAAAAATAAATCTGTCTAGGCAAAAGTACTTGAAATAACCAATTCCAAGAATTAGCCAGTTTGGGTTCACTTGCCAACCTTCCTAAAACAAACTCTTGAAAATTTGTTCATCCATTTATTAAGGTGCTGTCCTCAATTCATTCAATGACTAATCTCATTCAACACTGAGATGAAACTGCTCTAGACTTTCTCCTTATTTACTTAAACCTGGTCCTTAAAAAAATATTGATGTCATGTTTAATTTATTAAAGTTTATCTAACAGTTAAGATTTCTTGTGATAACCTGACAAGTCCATGATCTAGCCAATAAAATACCTGCTGATCTGACATTGATTGTAGGTTTCTATGTAAGCCAGCTTTTCTGCTTTTCTATACAGAATTTGTTGTACATTTCAATGTTGACACTGACAGTTTTACAAGGACAATCAATAACAGGTTATACAAAAATCTACCCATTATTTTGTCACTTACAGATGTACAGCACAATTAAATGGAAGGGTGCGTTCTTTCACCTGGTCAGAAGAGTGGGACAATGAAGGGGCAGTGTCTGTGGAATTAAGGTGAATAAGCTTGAAAAGATGTCAGGGATTTGTGTATTTGAATGTCAACAAATATATTCAGAAGAAAAGTCAATACTGCTGTCTTGTCAGACAATGGTGCTGTCCTTAAAGTAAAGCCGTTACAGTGGACCATAGTTCTATGCTCAGATCAACATTACAATATTGCAGTATACATATACATATATATATATATTCTGAAAATGATGTCCATGCTGTTTGCAAAACTTTAAGTATGACTGGGGCATTTCAAATGAATGTTAAATTTGACACTGTAATGTTTAGTTTGAAAAGAACATTAGGCATATATAATCTTGTCATCCATTTTCATACATCAAAATCAATGAAAGCAAAAATATTCTACAGAGTAGTATAATTATCCACTCTCTATATTACAAGGGGCCTCCGTGGTTTGAGCATTGCACTCAAAATCACAAGGCCTCTCACCTCTAGTCAGTGCTGGTTCGAATCTCTCTTATATGTGAGAAAGTTTGCCAGTTTACTTTCGGAAGGTTAGTGGTCTCTTCCCAGGTACATTGTATCTGGGTTCTCTTCTCCACCAATAAAAACTGGATGCCACCAGATAACTGAAAAATTGTTGAGTGTAGTGGAAAACAATAATCAATCAATCAATCATCTATATTACAATGACACCAAAGAAATGAAAATATGAAAACTGATCAATATTTGTTCTACAATTTGAAACACCTATTCTTTCACAACATCATCTAATTAAAATAGATTTTAGTGTTTGATAATTCATGACATGGTTATAGAAACAAGAGGCACAAATTGGTCGTGTACACAAAAACCTAGAAGCATTGCTTGTTTCTGTTCCACAAAGTGGGTCTTTTATCTGGCAACTAAGAACAGTTATTTGTGATGAGAAGTAACAGATGTTAAAACATCACTTCATGATTCTCCACTCTTCACTGCATCCTCGGGGTTGACCCCTTCTTACCCATACTCTTTACAACGTACCTTTCCAGTCTACTTTAATGAGACCTTACATTTTACATGGTGACTCACTGACCACCCCTGCCACCCCTAGAATGACCCTCTCTGCAATTGTGCTCTTTAATAAATTCCTTTTCCAACAATGTCATGCTGACAACTTGTCTAAAACTTTTATGATCTATGGTTCTCAACTACAGCCTATACTCCTTATCCCAAGTTGAATTCATTTGTTTTTTAATAAATTGCTCTATTTTTAGAAATTTTGGTCCCAGCCTAAGGCTCCAAAGGGACAAGATGCTTCATAGAATGTCTTGCAATTTTTTATAAGGTGAAAGTAGTCCAAGACACACATATATCCTCCCCTCTCTCCAAGAGATTGCTAAAAATTGCTTTGTTTTGCTATTTTCATGCGTATTTCAGTTATAAATACCAATTCTTTTTACCCTAGTACAGTTGGATCCCCCTGAAAGAAATTGTCCATGGTAGTAAACCCCCATCCTCCTACTGGGGAAAAAAATTATACATCTGTGTATGGTAACCATGGTATTCTGATGCTAAACAGTCTGACTGGGTTTTTTTCCTCATAGCCATTATCTTTTTTTTTTTTCACTGTCATGAAATGTTAATCAATAAGTTCAACATTGTTTTTCAAGAATGCATATACTGTAGACACACACGTTTTAAAATGCAATTATTCATGTTATGTAACAAAGCTGTTTTCTTCGATTAAATCTCAGATTAGGTCAGGACTTTAATAAATCAGTAGATCTCTTTTGACAGATGCCTTCCAGAACTATTTATAAACAACAGCAAATTAAATATAGTCAAAGACTGTGATAGGAAGAACATGAAATCATCCGTGAAACCAATGTAAATGGAGACATTATCTGATAGATAAACAGAGCCATTCCCACAGTCCTGTAAATTCCATCCCTTTATTAAAATCTACATAATACACAAACAATATCACAAACAATTCTGTAAAAACATATATTTAGTGTTAATTTAGCTTTGAAATTGTGTGTATTGTAACTACACATGGTGTAACAAATGATGAGTACTTTTGAAGGTATCAAAATTCATTTACTAAATGAACGTAATCAAATTGTCATATAATTCATTACCCAGTATCATCCCAAAACTTCTATTTCTCAGCTAATTATGCCGAACAATGATTCATCAGTAACTATACTGAACTTTTGAAAGAGAACATCACATTCATACCTTTTCATACCAAAAATACAATAAGGAGAATTTTTATGGATATGGAGCCAATGCATTAGAGCTTGCATTCACATCATCACATTCTCTCCGGTTCACCCTGTACAAACCTATTCTAATTGTCAAAACTCACCATCTGAAGTTCCCTATTGGCTTTCACCGTTGAAGTTGCCATTTTGAATTATTTTGTATTAAAATTCCTCTGGATATATATATACTAATTAAAACAAATCCATACTACAGGTGGAAATCCATAAATAAAATCCAATATCACAGTCGCTGATCTGCCATTAATGGGCAGACAAGTTTTTCGGTGTTTTGTAAATATTATAATCACCCTTGGTGGTGAAATGTCAAATCTGGTGACCAAAGCTAACACAAAGCCACATTAAATATTGGATAAGATTCATTTCTCTCTACATAACAAGCATATACAAACAGTACATAGCTGAACGGTTTCCATGTGTCGTACATTGAGAAAATTAACCAATCATGTCACAGATAAGAACTATAAGAGAGTAAAACGATCAAACAAAATATTAATAGTCAGTGCCCAAATACAAAGCCGGCACACTGTTCCAAATTTAAATGTCAATTTCTCTAACTTGCATGGACAGATCAGTTTTATCTACCGGTATATATCCCCAGTAGTTCTTCACAAACCATTGTCTACTGGTACACAACTTCTCTTCAAGTACAAATATTAGTTAAGGGGTTTAATCAATTACATTGTTCAAGATGAAAAAAAGTAACTGAGGCCAAATCCAGAGATCTATTAGGTTATCGTATTAATGTTCTAGTTACAACCATTCAGTGAGATACATTGAAGTATCAACATTATTTATTAATCCAGCATCGGTCAATTAAAAACCTAATTTTTTCTCATTAACGCCTGATTACAGTTTAATATAATATTAATCCTCTCTTAATAGCTTTATGAAGGTGTACATACACTACATGCAAGTAATAGGTAAACATACATTTAAAGTACATGAAATGATCATGAATTATACTTATAACTATAAATAGCTATACTAAGTATCACTCCCTTTTGATTATAAATAAAATTGGTACTAAATAAATCTGCAGTATCCTCAGTCCATATATCATATTGCAAAAACAATCAAATGTTTTGTATATAAGGAATTTTAGAGATATAAATTTCACTCTTGAAAATACATAAGAGTATGAACTGTGACACTCCATGAAAATATGCTGGCATGAAACATTGCCGTTCATACCCTCAGTACTTTCAAAAATGAAGTTTATTTCGTATATTTATGCTCTACTTTCATTTCTGTTGGAATTTTTTGCTGTTGAATAGATGTACTATATTTAGCTGTATTCATACTCACATTGAAATTCTTTACAATTTCAACACATTTATGAAGAAATGCATGACTTTACCATTACAACTTGAAGAGATATCACAGACAAAAGCATTAGAAATGTAAATATTCAAAAACATCTAAACACAGGAATGTAAATGTATATGTATGACAATAGGCCTGTGAAGCTAACATGACTTTCCCTTCTTCTCAGTAATTGGCATCATCACAAGCCACAGGTGAAATGTACATTCCTCTCCTGTGGCTTTCTGCATAAAATTTTTCTTGTTTCTCATGAATACGCATGACACAATTCAGCCAATCACTGAGCTTCTGAGCACAAGTTAGTTGGAGACTTAAATTGCATGTTTATAGAATGCAAGTAAATTACTCTTGACCAATCAGAATTCTTGTTCTTCCACTTCAGTAAATTATCCAAAGCAGGCCAGTATATATACAGATATGGCAATTTTGACATTGAGCAGTTAACAAATGAACAAACAGATGTGTTGGATATATAATTTCTTCTCAAAGATAGTTTCATTGCATAAACCACAAGTTTTCATGGCTGCACAGCCATTATTGCATTAAACAGAGTTGTGCTAAACCAGATCTTCAATTTTAGGTTAAGCATGAATTCTATTGGTCAATGAATTACATCATTCTTGTCATGCATATTTTTGAGAAATGAGAAAATTTTCAGCTGAGAACCATGGGTGAAAAGGTAGAGGAGCGTATATTTCAGCCATGAGTAATTGGTAAAGTAAAAATACATGTATATGATATTTAGGGAGAAAAAAAATGAAAATTATTAAATAACCTTACTTTTACTAATTATGTTCTGCAAGTTACATCAAGGTCAGTACACCTGCACATATACTCTCATACAGGTACAAATCAATGTTCAGCAGGTTTTATTCCAAGTAAAATTAGAACTGTCCCAATGGAATTAATACTTCACCATGCACATTGGTTCACATTTAATGATTGCCAGTACACTGCATGATTTCATGTCACATCATAGGTTCCCTTTTACAGTATAGCTCTTTTTCCTTTAAAAACTTACATGCTGTGATGTCAGAGTGATAAGGTTCTCAAACCCTAAGAAATTAGAAAATTACCAGGTGTGTTTCTTGAGAATTTGGGGGGGGGGGGGGGGGGGGGGGGGGGGGTTGGAAGGGGGGGGGGGGGTGTTATCTACAATTTTCTTTCTCAATTATCTACCTTTGATAAAATATTTAAAATAATTTTGATTTGAATAGTTGTAGTTCTTTTGGGTTTTACAACAGTGATAACCATTGCAGATTCCTTAAATCCTTAAATTTAAAAAGAGTTTATAAGTTAAAAAATAGTCAGGATACACAACACCACCTACTTCAATATTGAGATCAGCTTTGGTATGACATAGTGTATATATAAATATTTTTCTTCATGTTTTGAAAAAAAGACACATTTTCACTCCTAAAACTATATGACTGAGTGAAAAGGGGGTTTTATGTAGTAAATTTTCAGGTATCAGTGACTGTATTTTCATCTAAACCACAAATTGTGGAAAAAAAGTACTGAAGAGGTTATTGAAAAGTTATCCATTCCCTATAGTGCATGTGAATTTCACATGGAAATCAATTGCAGGAAAAGTTTACCATGTGGAACAATGATGTAATGTTAGTTTTCACTCTAACTTTCTGGAGAGGCACCCCGTGGGGATCTGGGTTAGAATAGATCCTCGGTACCCTTTGCTGTCGTAAGAGGCGGCTAAATGGGGCAGTCCTTCAGATGAGACTGCAAAAACCAAGTTCCCATGTCACAGCAAGTGTGGCACAATAAAGATCCCTCCCTGCTCAAAGGCCTTGAGCGCCAAGCATAGGCCTAAATTTTTCAGCCCTTCACCTGGACATTAAACAGTATATAATAAATCAATCTGAGAGGCAATCTTCCATGCCCATAACTTCATACCATAACCAGAAACTCCACATGTTCTGGAGGACTTTTTTTTTTTTTGAGGGTTCCCTATGCTAAGATTTCACCAAAGTAAGAGAAAAATTACTGATGAAGATTTTCATCAAGTCACGATCCAGCCTATCCTTGAAATGAGTCAGCATCAAATATTTCAACGCTCATCAAGAATTACATATGTACTTTTCTCTACACGACTTTCAAACTGTCCAGATCCTTACTCTTTTCCTGAATTACTAGAGTTTTTTGGGTTTTTTTTTAAAAACTGTGATGTACCCAGTACTCATATCATCTGTCAAATGATCTTACCAAGAGTTGGAGACAGGCTTGTAGAAAAGAATTTCACAGGGGAAGGAGGTGGGGAGGAGGATAAAATGTGCATTAGTATTGATTATCAAAATATAGTAGTGCTCTCACCCCCCCCCCCCCCCCCCCCCCCCCAATAATTACAGGCCTAGGGAGAGACTCAACCCTCGTAAATGACCCCACCCCTACCCTCTCCCTCTTTAGTTGCAATTAACAATATTCACATCAAATTATATGCCAATTTACATAAACCAACATCTGAGGTTATGGAATACATTTTTCACAATGCAGCATCAGTTACTTCCCCCTGAATACATTGGAAAAAGCTCATTGTGGTCCTCTATTCATAGCATCAATATATGGAATAGATAAAAAAAAATTTACTGTTGTATCAGATTGTAATTCAATATCAATTAATGAATTTTTCTAAAAATTAAGTGTAAGTACTGAAAATAATATAATTGTAAATGATTATATTTATGTGACCAATGTGTGATTGTAGGGTCATGATGTAGCAAAGTATGTAAATAGTAGTCCTTGACTTCTTTAGGTTAAGGATGTCTTTAGAATATCAACAATTCTTCATTATCAATTCTAATTAATATTTTTGAGGACCAAAACACAAAACATAATTAAATATGAAAGCAATTACATCTGCAACCAACATATGTACATCAGGTGTCAAAGAATGGAACATGTTTTTTTTTAAATCCATACCTTTCTGTTGAAATCAGTATTTTCAAATGTGGTTCAATCTATTGAAAATTCTAATAATTTTTGTGTAAATCAACTTACATTGCACAGCTCCACCTGCATTGCAAATGCTTAATGTACACAAAAATAATTATGCTTGCTGCCCCCCCCCCCCCCTCCCACTTTTTTTTTGACATTGTACTTTTCCATTATTATCATATGAAAAGTTGGGTTGGTTTTTTTTTTTTTTAGATGAACATATATTTAGAATATTCCAGACTTGTAATGACCATCTTACCAACTGCTGAGCAATTCGATATTTGCCCCTGGACCTAACATCAGAGAGACGGACTATTCTCTCCCTGTGGAGATTTATCATCTGTTTCCATGATGCCATGATTCCTTTTTTTAAAGATTTGTTTTCCTTGCAGGGATTAATCAATGCTCCAGTAGACAAAGGTATAGAATATCATAGGCAATGTCTTCACATTTCACCACAGTCTCTCAACAGTTACTTAGAGTACAAATTAAGTTCAACAGAACCATAAAAACATCAGTGTGACAGATACAGCCATCAAAAGTACTCCATAGCATTTCACTCTGGTGAAAAAGCACATTTTAGACATTAACTACAATTTTAGTCACAAAGTCAGAATAACCAATTTATGTACCAAGAACACCCAAAGCATGATAGACCATGTCGTGAAAAAGCACATTATGTTCCAAGCAATGACAGACTACGGGCAGTTCATGATACCCTGTGGCATTTGTACAGTCTCTGGAGAATTTACAACTGATTTCTTACTGTTTTCCAATAACAATTTATCAGGTGGTCGAGGGTAATGATCATTCGTCTGTCTCAGTCACCTTCTCTAAATGACATTGACATGAATAATTAATGCCCAGGAGAAGCCACTAAGGAAATGGAAGAACATCATATCCGTGCACGACATGGAAATGGCCAATTCTACCCATGACAGCATCAATTTCTTCAAATTACAACAAATGTTGATTCTCTTCCAAGTACAGAGATGGGTAGTTTTGTGCAATGGATGAAGCAGAAACTTGTGCATAATTAGTGGAGGCAGCTAATTTCAAGACATCATTACAACGACTTCACGATCTGTGATGCTGAGTGGCAGTTACACAATATGTCGATGTGCATTGGACAATTTACCTTTTATCATCAATTTTATAGCTGTCCCACGGCTAAGGTAAACAAACAAAAGCACTCCAATATCATTTCTGAGGACTCGGAGACAAATAATTCTCTGTTCATTGTGCATATAAAATATGTCTAGGTTATTTGTAGTATGGCATATGAAAACAATGCAAATATGGAGTAATTGTAAATAATTGTTTTCATATCCCCCATATAACTACACATTTATTCTTTGTATATCATATATAAATTAGAAATTTCACAAAGACAGACACTGTCAGATATAAGAATTACTATAAACCAACACACTTATACCCAAAAGTGTCAGCTCTAGATACGAGGTCAAGATTGAAATATAAAGAGATAAAATGAAATGTCTCAGAATAATTACAGATATCTTACTATTTCAGTGTTCTACATACCTCACTTCAACTGAATCTATATCAAAATTAAAGAAAATCATAATTCAATTGAAGAGAACTGCACTTTAGAATTAGAGCATTAGAAGAACATGTATAAATCAAACAGAGCTGTGCTAACAAGATTAATTACTCCCCCTCCCCAACCTTTTGTGTTCACTGCATTCAACAGAGCATATGTTACCATGAGTGAGTTTTGTTGATATCTCACTGTAATAAGCTGGAAAAGGCCTCAATTTTATCCTTAAAAGATTCACTGAATCACAAAATGTAAGATAAATACAGCATTCAAACCACAAGTCAGAGGAAGCATCCCATGATGCATCACATACACAAGGTTGGTTTGTCAAAACAAGATCTAAGCACTGTCCTCAACCAGAGTCACTGAAGCTCAAACTGCAGGCAAGAAGTACCAACAAGCTTTTCATTGCTGACTTTAATTATTAAAGATCATACATGTTTTTATCAACTGTGAAAGAGGGACCAGATGTCATTCCTTTAAACCCCCTCAATCCTATAAATGGACACCAGGTATATGCTCAATTTGAATTATAATTTTACTACTACTGCTACTTATTTAATGACTACTGCAGCGTACTAGAACCAAATATCAGGATGTACATGCATATTCTTTCCATGTACATACTTACAATCACATCCAGAACTCTCTGCTGCCGTATCCGGGTTCTCACTCGAAGAACAGCTTTCTTCATTATTCTGGACATTGTCAAATAACGGTGACTCTCAATTATGTCTGTCTCCTTTTTTCAGAGTGGTCTACCACAACAACCATCAACTTTGACATCTTCCAATTTCAAATGTTAAATCACATTTTGATCTCTGTCCATTACTTTACAGTACAAGCCTTCCATACCCTCTGTCTGAATTCCCTGAATACAAACCTGTACTGCAGACCAGCAAGAGCCAATTTGGATCCTTCAAGAAGGAACTACAGATGCACTCCGGAAAACAGTCATAGGAAGTCTTTGACATGCTCAATGGCTTAGAGCACTTAACAGCATCAAGGGAGCTTAGAATGTATTTCTGACAATATTATGAAACAATCAAATGTAAATTACCTGGAGATTAACACAGAGGAGAGTGCATAACAATACTTAGTTCTTCTGATTTGCAACCATGACAAGGAATTTTATGGCAATATCTAGAGAGCGAGGCTTTATCTTATTGCACAAAATTGACATTGTCCATATCTGAACAATTTATTACGCATGGAATAGCATCTCTTGGCACAGTGTAATCAATGGTTGCAATAACAGTTTAATTAATGGTGGAGCCTTGCTGAAGTAATGAAGATAATCGCTCGTAATTTGGAGAGTTAACTTTGATGAAATGGAAAGGTGATAAAGCATCACAGTGTTCATTCATGCATTACTATTATACAGTCAAACAGCAAAATTAACTATGGTGATTTGGTCTATCTAAAGATTTTTTTTTAAATCCAACTAAACACTGACATTGTAGCCAAAAGAAGTATTTTCAAAATCCAATTCTTGCACATCAATTAAGTACCAACAGTGTATCAAAGACTTTGCAGATTGAAACTTCACTGGAAGAAGGCAAAATTATTCACACACAAATTAATGTTTAAAAAGTCAACACTCTTCATACATTAATCCAAATGAAAAACTCTCAGTAGAGTTCCCAGGGCCACTCCCCTTTATCTTTGACCACACAACATCTCATCTGTGATGAATCCTTTTGAAGTACCTGGAATTTCTCAAAGAGTATCTCTTAGGGCACCTGTTATCATATTACTGGGATATGCAGCTGCTTTTCTTTATCATCTTATTTACCTTCCCTGATTTGGAAAGTTTATTGCAATAATTTAAAACTCAATATAAGTGGGAGGGTGAGTCTCCCTATTTGAATGCCACGGTATCAAATGTTTGCAAGATAATTCAAGGAATTATTCATGAAGTCAAACTTTTCTGCTTTTCTCAGCTTAGAAAATCTCCATCTCACCAGATCAAATCAATAATTGAAGAGATACACAATACTTTGAATAAATGCATGAGCATCAACTTTATGAACTGACACTTTTGAATATCCAAGCTGTTGTTGACACTTGCACATCTTGTATTACCAATCAACTACTTAGTATGTGCATAATACAGGGAAACGCAGAAACACTGCTCAGACTTCTTCACACAGCCAATATAACAATATGCCCATGGGCCTTATTGGTCACCTGATTATAAGTTAAAAGTAGCAGTTGTCCCAAGGGCAACTAAATCTGTAATAATTTTCCTGTTTAGTATATCTAAGCTAAATTCTAATATTCAGCAATAGTATAAAACAAGATGTGGTTTTTTTTTAAAACACAAATGCACCTGAAAGTGTGGATACTGATGAAAGCCTTCTCAACTTACAAGCTTCATTTAAAGTTACTATGTCATAGCTGAATATGTAAATTATATCAAGCTAGAATAACATTTTCAAGATTAATTCAAAAAAAATCTAATGAAGAAAAGATAATGGGAGTGTTCCCGATTTTATTTTTCATCAAAATTTTTGTCATGAAACTATATATCAGTACACTGTTCCACTGAAACTGGATGGAAAGATATAAAAGGTAACATGAATTGCCCCTCATTTACCACATTCCCCAATACCTGCAGGTTTAAGATGGAGATGCTTCCCTGAACACGTGGTCTCCCTTTGAGTGCTTCCTGGGGGTTTTTACCCAGAGCTTTTGCAGTTAACACTTTCCATTTACCAGTGGACTTCCACATTTTTTAGTGTTTCACTCCCAAATCTTCAGAACCAGTTAACCTCCAATTTGAACATGTTTTCTTACACAAAAGTCTAATGATACAATATTGATTTTTCCACAAAACTGTTACATTATGATTGCTCTTTGATCTCTTGTGGATGATCTCCAAGATAAACCACAAAAGTAAAATCCTCCATTCTTTTTTCCTTCACAAAGAGGTCATGTTATTTGCATCAAATTGTCACTAATTTCATATGGTCTACCGCAGCTTCATACCAGCCAATAGAATGGTTTTAAAATCCTTTTCACTCTTTAATTCCAGTTCATCTTGATTTTCTTTAGATATCGGGCAATTTAACCAAATTAAAAACACCAAAGGAATTTTTATAATACAAATTCAAGTCATTAAATCATTTTCTTTTAAATATTTGAACAAGTCAAGAAAAATTTCACATTTCCTCAAGAATGGTTAGTCACAATAACTCGCACATTTCAAAATATCACTCAGTTTTGGGTTATGGCTCGCGTAGGTGTGTTAAAGTGATCTATAAGTCCTTTGTTTATAAAATCAACCATTTTCATAGGAGATATGACATCCTATTAAACATGAGATGTCTTGTACACAGATTTAACCAAACTTCAAGTGAACACTAACTTAACACTTAGAAGTACAGGAATTTTGTGTTTCAGCACCTCAATGATATATACCTATAATGATAGCTTTTCACTTCAGGGCATATAATACTCTGGGGAAATTAATAATGCATTGTTTTCATAAGCCTTTTGTATTGCATTCCATATTTTATGTTTCAGCAATTAATTGCCAAGATAGCTATCAAAATAAATCCTGGTCCATAATTCTATGAAACAAAGATTATTGACTTTGATGTTCAGTGGATCGAGACTGAATCCAAAGCAACAGGAACACGTGCAATTATCAAATTCAAAATTCATTCAAGATTACAGTGAATCCACCACTCTAGTGTCTTCATATGGCCCTAGCTTTTAGTCTCCATTGCACACCACTGCAATGCAGGTACCCCACTGAAGAGATCCAGATTTAAGGTAGTTCATTACATCAAAATTTTATTTAATAATGGCACATTCAAATACTTTGTATGAAGTACGATTTCAACATCAAAAGAGTGATACCAGCTCTCAATTATTTTATATGAATTTTTTGTGATTTTTTCCAAAATAATAAAAAATTTGTTTTGTTCGCAAATAAGAGATTAAATTTAGAGTCCAAATTTTGTTTTGAATTGATGCATGATATGAATAACTAATAAAACAAGCATAAAAGACTCCTATAACCATTCTGATTTTTTAAATAATAAAAATATTTACAAAAATTGGAAAAGTTATTTGATAACATCTTTTAAATCTATGGATAAAATCTTTAAAAAACATGTCAATGAGGAAAAAGATATATCATACAAATGTATTTTAAAATGATTTAATGATCAAAATTCAGGAATATTGCGATTTTTCAAATTTGAATCAACCCAATCAGAATTATAGAAAAAGGGTCAAAGAGAACATTGCAATCAGAAAACTACATTCCCTTGATGTACACTGGTTTACAAATTAAATGAATTTGAAAAGGAAACTAATTTCTTGACGAAGTGCATAAAATTAGCAAGAACATGATTATTTTACAAAGTTCTGTCAATTGTGATCAGTACTTTCTTTGCTGGTCTGGTTCAAATCTAAAAATAATTCTGACTGTTATAACCTTGACACGAGTATTTTTGACTCAATAGGTATTTTCTTTCCCCAGTCCCACTAACTAATAAAAAGAAAAAATATATATAAAGTGCTCAAAACATTGATGCACTGAATCACTGATTGTGAACTTTTCCTATATGACCTTTTGACCTAGAGATCAAATGGATTCTTTTCTTCTTGTTTGCAACCTCTGAAGCAAGAATGTGACCAAAATATTTTAATATAAACATAAAATCAATGACCGTGACATTGACCCACATCCATCAAAACAAAGTGTGCCAAGCTGTTTTTGCTTTAAAATGTTAAAATTCATTTCCAGGGGATAAAATTCAAAGCCTTTACCATACAGAGTTTTTTGAAAAATACCAATCTTGAACTTCAGAGATTAGTCTAATCTATTTATGTCCTATATAGAATTAGAGTTTCAAAATTTGTTTCTTACAGCCATTTTCATAATTCTATCAGTCTGTACAACGAAATGCACTATCACCATTTACTGTTCCAAAAGAATTTTTGGAGGCCAAAATGACTGTAACAAAAAATTTATGCATTCATATGGTAGGCTTAACTTATGTTGAAGGAATGAGCTCTATAAACAACGTATGACTAAGCTTTGATTGATTATGTAATGTTTAACGTCCCGCTCAAGAAGTTTTCACTCTTATGGAGATGTCACCTTCATTCATATGGAGATGTCACCATTCCCGGTGAAGAGCTGCAAAATTTAGGCCTTTGCTTGACACTTATGGCCTTTGAGCAGGGAGGGTTCTTTAACGTGCCACACCTGCTGTGACACGGGACCTTGGTTTTTGCGGTCTCATCTGAAGGACCACCCCATTTAGTCGCCTCTTACGACAAGCAAGGGGCTCTGAAGTTCTATTCTAACCCAGATCCTCACGGGGTTGACTAAACTTTAAACAATATATGTATATATAATGTATGTATGTATATCAGTTGACATGTGAATAGAAGAATGACATACATTACATTTAAAAGTTATCAAAATATCTAATTTGGCTGCTTAATCTCTTTTATAGAAGTCCTTGTATTCTAACATAAAGATGAAAAATTCATTCATAATTTATATTCTCAATTTATAGATAAGTCATAAAACATGATTACATGCTAATTTATGATATCTGGTTATAAGGTTGTACTGCAGTAAAGACAATCTATAATTAAACATTGATCTTTGATACAATGGTGAAATTATCAGTAACCAACTCCAAAACCCAATATAAAATGACAAATGTATCATTTTATACAACAATTAATTAGATAAATCAATGAAACACAACCTACAACAGGAAATCTCCATATAAACAATGCTTAGTCTGTATTGATCAAAAATTTATTTAACTCGTTGATTCTAACTTCATGGTTAAATACTGCAGATGTGCAGTTTTTATCCTCTTTCTCTCTAACACAGAATTGGCTCATCAAATCTCCAACACTCTTTCTCCCCCTCCATTATGACATTGTATTGATGTTCCTTGGCAACCATGAGTCAGTGAAAGAGGTTTTGTTGTTATAAAATAAAAGTAAGTTTGTTTTTGTATATATTTAATTATTCAAACTGATCTCCAAATCTTTTCATATTCTGGGTTCTATATTCATATGCATGATGTTCAATTAAAAACAGCTGTTAAAATGCAGACCTCTGTTTGTTCAGTGAATTTTCTGGTCTACCTCATAAAAATTTCATTTTGATATCCTAGGTGTAAGTATCTATTTACACTTTAAAGTTCTGTTAAGTTTACAATAGGGTGGTTAGACAGAGATAAGCTCATGATCACCTAGCAACAACATAACAAATTACTTTCATTTTCCTCACATGCAAAGGGAGGTAACTGCTAAAGTGCTCTTCAAAACATTTATAGAGATTGATAGTTGTTTTATCCAATATGGTTTGAAACTATAATAATTCATGATTTGAGACCTGGAAGACTTTATAGTGGTTTAATAGTCGATATCTCTAATTGTAAGTAGGAAAGTAAATGTCCATTATTGAATTTAACCAATCTGGAAAAATTTTTAAATGGAATACGTCCTAAAAAATTTTTAAACACCAGATGTTCAATGATTGAATCATTCACAAAACTAACACAAAGTCCTTCGGGTGAATTTGCTGAAAGGGTCTATTAATTTTTTTTCCTGTTTACATTGGTGAAAACCAGTGCTCAGTTTACGAATAATTAACACAACAGTTGAAGTCTGCGACTTCTATATACTCTGCAGAAAGTATGCAAGTACATTCAAGCTACAGCTGACTTATATATATATTATCACATCTGAAGAATATAGTACATTTTTCCACATTCTACCAATAGAAAGCTTGGTGAATGCAGCTGACCTTGGATAAATTAAAAATTCAGTGGAAAAAAAAAACCAATGCCATATGACCAAAGAAGTGACCCAATTATTCCATTGCATTCCAGTGGTCACAATAATCACAATGCATCCACATATATTTACTGTTGCTGTGTTGTAGCATACATATACTGACTGATTGTTGTTTTCCGCCACATTCAACAAAATTTCATTTATCTGGTGGTGTCCATATACATATAAGAATCCATATACAATGTACCCGGGAAGAGACCTCCGACCTTCCGAAAGTAAACTGGCAACCTTTCTCACATATATCGGCGTGAGCGAGAATCAAACCCATGCTGACTAGAGGTGAGAGGCCTTGTGATTTTGAGCATGATGCTCTAACCATTCGACCATGGAGGCCCATACATAGATACAAAGGCTGTCATGTTTCCACTATCCCAAATGACTCCAAATTATAACCCTACCCTACAAATTTGTTTAAGAGATTATTGAATCAATATTATTTAGGAGTTGACATTCGTATTTACTTCAGAGGTAATTATAAAGTTAAATTAACAGTGATAAATGACCCTCTTGTATTCAATATGTTATAATATACCTGCAACAAGACTGCAAAGTTTGAGAAAAAAGTTAACACACTAGTAATTTATTTCCTTCCTACCTACCTTTTTTTTGTCCAGGATGTTAGTGGAAAAACAAAAAATTATTTTTGCCTAAGAATCCTAAAATTAAAAGACCATGTATTTTATATTCTCGCCTCAAATCTGACCATTTTCCAGTTCATTTACTGGGCCTTGTTGTATTGCATCAGTCTGCAGCCTTTTAAACAACTCATGATAAATATGCAGGCATATAATTTTTGGGGATCTGTATTCTCTCCCAATTTCTAAGCTTTGATTATCGAATTACAGTGTATATTGTAAACAACTGCAAAATTCCAAGATCTCTGCACACATCATCAGTTACCATTTTGAATTCAAAATAATCATTATGAAAACCGTACATTATCCCAGTTGAACAATGGACTGCAAACTTACTTCAATATTCAATGCAAGCTATTTCAAATTGCAAACTGTGTGATCTGAGGGATTTTTTTTTTCCAATACATTGGTGACATCAATACAATTGCAAATGGAGTAACCTGTTATTCTGGTTTTAAAAGCCATTTGTTCTCAAATATTTGAGAATAAAACTGACTTTGTGAGAATTTTTATTGTGCTCAAATATTTTATGACAGCCGCTGAATTTAGAATGAGGGAGTTGAGAAAATTCTCATGTTTTATGATGGCCTGCTGTGGTTCCAGGTCATGGAATGAAGAAAATTGAACCTACACTATACAAAAACACTTTCATATCAATAACTACCTGCATCCTTGAGGTTCTTGAAGGAAGATTTCAAGAAAGTATCCAAAAACAATATCAGATGAAAATTACGTGGGGATCATGAAAATTGCGTGGAGATCCGGGTTGTTAGAATAGATCATCAATACCCCTTGCTTGTCGTAAGAGGCGACTAAATGGGGAGGTCCTTTGGATGAGACCGCAAAAACCGAGGCCCCGTGTCACAGCAGGTGTGGCATGATAAAGATCCCTCCCTGCTCAAAGGCCCTGAGCGCCTAAATCTTGCAGTCTTTCACCGGCAATGGTGACGTCTCCGTGTGAGTGAAATATTCTCGAGCAGGACATTAAACAATATATAATCAATCAATCAATCCAACAGAATATTTTGAAAATGAAAACTTGAATTCTTCTTATTTAATGAATAATTGTACTTTTAATAAAATTTTAACCACAGAGGAAAAAATCTATTGAAAAATCCCTGTGAGACTCAAACTTGTGATCTACATATTGTAGATACATATAGCCCACTTATCTAACTAGCAAAGTAACAAAATTCAAAAGGACAAAGAATACATAACTCAGATTCTTATTAATGTTCTGAAAGGATTGAAAATGTGCTAGTCCTTCTTAAAAATTCTTGAATATTCCTACTAACAAGAAGACATGGTCTGAACAAACTACACTGCATGAAAATGAGCATTATTCTGAGCAAATCACTACATCTGTTCATAACAATATGCTGGCATGGGTTGATCATTACATAAGCTGTTCTCAGGGCTGATCATTACATCTGTTCATAATAAGCCGTTTTGGGCTGATCACTACATCTGATTGTTCATAAGCAATGAGCTTTTCAGGGCTGATCACATGTATCTGTTCATAATCAACTTATGTGTAATATATGAGGTTCCACAGTCTCTCCACTATACATGAAATGGCTAATGGAAAGTGTATTTCTAACATATTTACAAGTGACCATGACCTTAGCAAATTCACATTAATTCAACACACTCCCTTATTTATAAGCAGCCTTTATACCAAGTATCAACTTGTACACAACGTCTCCATGTGATTGACAGATTCTTGAGAGGGACGTTAAACAATACATAGTCAATCAGTCAATCTAACAAGAGTTAGGAAACACTGTGTTACTGTAAGATATCTTTGTTCCAAGTGTAAACTTTTAACAATAATATATAATCTTTCCATTACAAAAGTACGGCCCTACAGACAAAAAAAATTTAAGTATTAACCTTGACCTTGACCAAATGTCCTTGGAATAGGACTTGCACACATTTTTAAAAAATATTTCTGGGGTGCAATATCATTCTTCAAATATAATTCAATGTTTTCAATAAACAGCCTTGATTAAGGAACACACTGTCTAATGACATAACAATGTCAGACTCCATTATAAAGTCATGTCCCACACACATAGTACATATACCTGAGCTCGAAACTAATGTATGTCCGTCAGTCCGTGACTGATAAAAATCACAGTGGACATACCGATTTGTTTACCTATCAGTCCGAATCTGCACATTCGCACTGATAGATCTATTTCAAAATCTTAAAAAATTCTCTCTGAGAAATGTATGAAATGTTTTAAAATCCAAATTTTAAGATTAGACAAGGTTAGACTTTTAAAATTCATCCTCATTTACTAATTTTGTTTTCTGGAAAGTCCCTAAGTTTATTAACGGGATTATTCAATCTGTGTCTTTAAAGAATTTGACAGTTGTAACACGAGGGTCTTCACCATGTTCAAAACCGCCACAAAACTCATTATAATGGAGTGATTCTGATGAAAGCAAGAAAGAGCGTGACAGAGATTTATGAAAATGAGAAACAATCAAAAAGTTTTCAGGCTAAATGGTTGGAAATGGTTGTAGTATGACCAGAAAAAACAGTTGATGTATTGTTCCTTGTGTGAACATTTCATCATCATCATCAACATTGTTTATAATAAAATTAGTTTTTGATTAAAACTTAAATGTCTTGCATTGTTTCATTTTTTTTTTAATTTACCTCAGTTTTCAGTTTAAGTGGCAGACTGAATAATTTCTCTGCAGACTGATAGAAATTGTTGTCTATAAGTCTGACTCGACTTGCAGACTGAAGAGTTAGTTTCAAGCCCTGTATACAGTGCTGTTATACTGAAGAACAAACACATAGACATGGAAATTCCTTTATATCAACCACGTACAATTTGGTTAAGCATTCCTTCATATCCCCTACATTGTTTGCAGGGGGTCTAAACATGCTCCTCTTACTTAATTGTTCTGAAGTAAATCAAATTATCTTTAAAGACATCTATCCTAATTCATTTCACTACGCAATTTATATTGCCCCCCCCCCCCCCCAAACCTTTCCCAACTGCTTAGGGCCTGAATCCTTGTCCCTGAGGCAATGAATCTTACAAAGTTGGTGGTCAGGAGACACCATAGCTCATTATATCTATACACCCAGTTTTAAATGTGGTAAATGTTCAGGAGTAAAGAACATTTTTTTATGCATTTTCATAATTAAGCCCCACCCTAGAGTCTGAATTCATGGCCCGAAGGTCATGAAGATAAAAATTCTGTTGGAAATACAATTACACCATGGCGTACTGATAGACTAATCTTCCATGCTGAAAATGAGACCAATACTTAGAATGACAAAAGAAATTATTATCCTTTGTATGGACACACCCATATAGCCAATCAATGATGTAAAACATTTGAGAACCATTTTTGTTCTGCTGCCTTCATCCAAACAAATTATCTTTATTGTGATCGTATTTCAATATAAGCTCATTAAGATTAAATATAAAAACTTCCAAAATTAAAAGTTCTTCAGTTACTACCAATTTATACTGACTAAAATGCTTGATATAATAATCCTTAATAGCTTATAATGTTTGCGGCATTATATGATGTTTTCATGCAGTATTTGTTTTCATCTAGGAGAATAGAAAAGCTGAATGAACATCTTTTGTCAAACTACTTTAACTGTACGTAACTGTTCCTTGCCCAAGAAACTTTAATCTGTTCCCAATGTTCCCATAACTACCAAATACTTTTAAACTTTCCTTCAATAAGGCCAATGAAATAAATGACAGGTGGATGATTGATATCTAGATCTAGAAATTCAATCATTTGTTGACTGTAAACGTCCAAAATAAAAAGAATTTAAAAAACACATTGAAACCAGAGGATTTATCTGATGCATATTTCATAAGTAAAATATAAAATTTGTTTTAACAATACAGCTACAATGAAATGATTTAAAATACTAAGAGCCAATATATTCAGGAATTCTTTAACTTCAGTTGAACACATTTCTCATTATAAAAGCCTTATTTGACCATGTGAATTTTCAAAAAATAAGTTGATGATTTTTAATTTTCAGCCAAGAATTAAATACCAAGAAAGTGCACTGTGATTACAAATCTCTGATTAGGATACAATTTCCACAATAGTTTTTACATTAATTATGACATCATTTACCACATTCATATATTAGCCATTTTGTCAGATTTTCATTCAAAATAGTAAAAAAAAAAAGTCATACATGTTTCAGAATTTTGTACAGATCACAACCTCGTTAAAATTAAGCACTTTAAAATACAAATGGCCATGTTCTTCAATAAATGAACTTTGAAAAATGCTTCAAATCTAATAAATACTGAATATTGCAGCTCAAAGTCATAGTCAAGTGAACATTGTTTAAAATGGATATCAAAAGGGCTATTTTTTGTATATAAAGTTAATTAAATAATTCTTTGCTGGTAATGGGATAACCACAAAACCCATTACATATTATCTTCAAAATGTATAATTCCAAAGTATGACAAATTTGTATTACATAAAAATATATAATGCAATTTGGTTATTTCAAAGATATTCTCAAACTTTTAAAAATTTGAGAAAAACTCCTTTAAACATATTCAGAGTACCAATATGACTTCAAAAGAATACTTTACATTTACTTTGTTTTCAAACTGGAATACTGGAGATTCTGTCATATCTGTTACTGATCATTAACTTACTCTGTAGACTTTGTCCGGAATTAGGATGCTTCCCCTCCGGCCTCCCTGACCCGGTGCCACACTAAATCGACGCCCTTTGGACTTATCCTCCATTTTGCATAAACCAAATTAATTATCACAATTTTACATCCAATGCTTTGTAACTTTTTAATTCACTTCCATTTCCAATCATATGTTTTAATGCCTCATAAAATTCATTCTTGCTGTGAGTGCAGAGAGTACACCGTTATATACACATTAACTGCTCTTATACGCTGATAATTAACTGACTTAACGTCAAAATAAAATGGACGAAAATCACATCAATCAAAAAAACCATCTACTATACAAATTTTGGTATTAAATCCAGTCTTCAGCCAATGAATATAGTCTAATTATCGTCTATTCTTTGGTGGGTTTTGGAATGCCCGAGTCCGTCTTTTAATGAACTTGTCACACAGTAAAATGGGTATAAGCTTACTATTATGTAGAGCTGAAAAACTCCATCCTTTCCCTGGTTCAGAATGTATAATATCACATCCTTTGCGGCTTAAACTCTCAATAGGTGTCTACTTGATTGAATTCTATTAAATGTCTCCAATCATTGAATCCTAAGTCAGACCCTTTTTACTCAAAATGCCACTCTTTACACCTATAGCAGCAAGTGCTCAACTCAACACAAGAAAACTCTTTTTCAATATTGTAATGAACTTTTACCAAATACAGAAACTATTTACATTTATCGGCTTTTAGTACCATTACACAACATCCAATCTGTTGTCTCCTCGAGAGTCATCACTGTGTAGCTTTAAAAGGATATGCTATTAAACTATCCATGCGGTAATATTAGAAATTAATTTCATCCAATGTTGTGTCCAATAAGTATGACAAGGCCCATGCTATCAATTTAATTACTCTTCCAGTATTTGTGATAACTTAATGTTTCACCACTTCTGAAAGACTATCTATGAAGCTCATCCGAAATCTAATGATCTTGTAAGCTGCAGTCCTCTCCGAGGAAAACTCCAGTAGGTATGAAACTAACAAGTAAATGTAGTAAATGTTTCACAGAACGTCTTTTTTATGGGGATAAAGGCCCTAATCTATTGCAACTAAAGAGTTACGTTGTAAAGATCCATGTTATTTAAATGTTTATACAATTTTGGAAATTAAAGTAATGTTATTAAAGACATTCACAATAGTTGGTACTCTAAAGGCGTTTTAACTCCATGTTATAATCTGATTGCCACGACTGGTATGTATGTATTCAATGATCCTCTGTACAGCCAATTGCAAAAGAGGCCACAAAGACAAAATGGCCTTGTCAACTGCAATAAACAATTAATGATCCTTGATGATCAACAAGTCTCTTGCATCATAAACAAGTTTGTTTTGCATGAACTGTGAAATGGCACAGTTAAAAAAAGGGAGGGAGGGGAATATTGCACAACGGTCAAGCAGAAATGCAGGTAAACAAATTTTGTGGATCGAGGAGCATTAACAAAATATTGCATGTGTGTACGAAATAACACCCCAAAAATGCAGGCATGGTATACTTCAGAGTAAATCGTAAATACATCAAATGTAACCATGTCCTAAGTTTCATTGCTGGTACTCAGTGGTTGCCTATCTGACAGTGTGTCATACATTTCAAATAACATAAATATGACACTTGTCCATTGATTTTTATGGCTCCAAACCAGACTAAATAATGACAGAATTTTTTATGTTGCAAAACTCAGTACAGAGATTTTTAAAAATTGCTACCTTTTTCTTGTATAAACATGTTATAAATATTACTTTCAAATTCAACATTTACGAGTCAATAGACCAAAAATTCTTCAAATAATGAGTCTAAGGAAATTTTTTACTTACCAGTAATTACTCAAGAAGAAAAGGAACATTATTTTTTATCATGAAGTTGTGACAGACAACACTGACAGTCTTTTCCAAAGTACATGTATATGTTATTAAAGAGTCATAAGGGTGCGATTTGATAGAGATTTTTTAGAAAGGAAGATTTATTCAAAATGACTTACAAAATATGACTATCAAGAAAATTACTTGAGAGACAAACTAGGTTTTAACTTAGCTTCTGAACAATAAACGTAAAAGTGAAAATGCTTCTACAAATCTAACTAAAACTCCAATACAAGTTTTATACTGCAGTCTTAAAGAGACATTCAATAATTAATAAAGCCCATGTAACATTAACCTTTTACAATGAACACAATTCAGCAAACCAGTAAGCATCAGTTTGTTTTTAATAATCAGCTACAATACTGATATAAAGTAAGATACAAAAACAATTTCACACCAGTGTTCATATGAATAGAATCTTTTCTCTTATATTTCTTTTGAAATTGACATTGCTATCATCATAGACAACTAATATATGTTTGTTACAAACTAGTTCGATCTAGTTTTTTAGTACCATCCGTCCACATAATCGTTACTAAACACGGAGCGTCATCAATGTCAAAGGTGTCAATGATATATTTATATTTTTAAAAATATAAACAATAAAATGCTTTCTTTGTTGTTTTATTGGGTGATGAAGGTGGTAATCATTGTTTATGCAGGTTATGAATTAATTTTTTTCTGGAATGCTGGCTACCTTCATTACCCAATAAAAGCATTTTATTGTTTAAATCATGATTCATAATGGGAGAGCAAGTCAGTAAACAAGGCATGGAGAGAGAGAGAGAGAGAGAGAGAGAGAGAGAGAGAGAGAGAGAGAGAGAGAGAGAGAGAGAGAGAGAGAGAGAGAGAGAGAGAGAGAGATGTTGTAATGGTCACTGGTGGTGTATTTGACTATAAAACAAGTTACTTTTTGTACAGCTATGGTAAGATCGAGTAACTCATGAATGATTAGATAGTCCTTTGTACACATTACACTATGTAAACAATAAGATAGTAGGATAACAAGACTCTAAAATAAGATGCTACTTATTTGATAGAGTGACTGGAGTAAAGTTGGAAATAATGTCATTCATTAATCTGCATTTGCTTCTCACTGGGCAATGGCAAAATGTAGTTGACTGGTTTGTTTGTGCATTGTTTAATTGATCACAAAATTTTTTACTCATACAGTAAAACATGGCTACAGTGAACCTACAGGGCCAGTGAAAAACAGTTCTTTAAAACAAAACTTTGTTATATCCAATAAAATGTTCACTATTTTTCTCTCATAGGTGAATAAATATCACTTTGTAATAAACATGAATTTGTTATAGTGTGTTCGACTGTATAGAGATGTCACCAGCTGCAGTTTTTTTTTGGTTTGTTTGTATATTGTTTAACATCCCACTGAGAATCTTTCACTCATATGGAGACGTCACCATTGCCGGTGAAGGGCTGCAAAATTTAGGCCTTTGTTCAGTGCTTATGGCCTTTGAGCAGGGAGGGATCTTTTTTGTGCCACACCTGCTGTGACACGGGACCTCAGTTTTTACTGTCTCATCCAAAGGACTGCCCCATTTAGTCGCCTCTTACGACAAGCAAGATTGAAGACCTCTAGCTCGCATCTTAATGGGACCCAGCTATAGGTAAAGGACAACAAATTTTAATCTATGCACAGCAATGTAACAGGAAGGGAGAAAATCCAATGGACCTGACCAGAATTCAAATCCAGGCCCCCTGAACCTCTTGTCAGGTGCTCTACTATCTAAGATATCTGGCCTCCAGTGATCGAACCCATATGATCACTACATTCCTCTCTCCTTAAATGTCTTCACACCTTGGAAGACATCAACCCAGGATCTTTATCCCCTGGCAGGCATTTTCACCTGTCGTTTCTAAGTGCTGGTCTATGACATTAAATGTGACAGAAGGGAGACAATGCAGTGGACCCAGGTCACCTAAATCTCTAGACAGGTGCTCTACCTACTAAGCTATATAGCAACTGCACGAAAAATCAAATCTGTCTGACCGCTACACACTTATAGCTATAGCACTGAGGGATCTCCATTATGCCAAGAAACACCACAACATGAGACCTCCATTCTTAAGGTCATATGAACAAGACCAGTGACTTTCAATTGTAATGCAAGGCATTTAAGTAACAGTCATATGTTTAATGTCTATGATGCAGCACAGGATTGAGAATCAAATCTGTGATCTATCAGTTAAGCACATTACACTCTAACCACTAGGATTCTGTGATCAGTGTTTGCCGGTTTGCAACTGCAAACTGAACGAATCAGCCTAGAATGATGGAAGCATTAGCATGTATGAATTGCCTGTAATTTAAGGTCATAATTTAACTACACCTACATAAAATACAAAACATTGAGTTAAGAGGGAAAATGATTTTTAATTAGCCTGACAGTCATAACTTCACTTTAATGTGTAACCCCTACCCACATGTTTCAGAACCAAGAAAAACTGTCCCCTGCCACCTTAAATACAGATTTTGTATCATTGTAATAAAGTACAACATAAATCAGTGCCAAAGTTGTATAACCCCAAAATACTACAACAGCCCAAAAGGAACACAAGTTTTCAGAAGAAATACTCTGTCACAAGGTTTTTCCAAACACAACAGAGTATTTGTTGTTGTTTCTTCCTCAAACTTTTGATTCCTAACTGCTTGCTGTGCAGTCCAGTGTAGGTAAAATCCAATTCCTCCCAAAAGAAAACAATCTGCATTTAAAGAATTTAGATGCATTACCAGTGCTGATTGATGTATGAAAGTATTAAAAGTTCTTTATCATCTGTCAACCTTCCAATAAAACAGCGATAGTTTTGGTGAGTTCAATACTGTACATGTACTGTATCCACAAAAACATGATTCATTTATGTAAAACCAAGTTTCAGTCATTGCAGCATTCTACTGTCTGTATTAAATCAATTTTGCAAACTTGTAGAATTTATCTGTAACAGTATGTAGGAAAAAACCAGCTTGAAATGTCAGGAATATCCTTTTTTTATGGAGATTAAACAATAAACTTCTAAAAATTTAACTAAAGCCAGCATACACATTATGTAACTAAAGATAGATAACTCTTGCAAAGCTGAATTCTATTATCGTGGTATTAGGTGAAATTGATCAGAACTTAGACACCTTGGTAAAGAGCTCTAGACATTCAACAGCTCTATGTAAACAGAATGTCCAAATGGAATCAATACAAACCAGTAACTACCTACGATTTCCGTTACATAACATTCACTTACTAACTCTTTAATCCACGAAGATCAATAGATTAAAACAACGATAACTGAATACCTTTATGTGGGGGATTCATTGTTTATTCACATAACAGTAAAACTATAATATTTTAATCACTAAATATGAGGATAAAATAGAAAAACACAACAGATGGTATCAGGAGAGTTAAAATACCACATTGCAGCATTTGCTGAGCACTGGGGGGGTTGATAATCACATGTCAAATTAAAATACTTTTTCACAAGACATTGAAAAACAGAGAATTTAATCCTTAGAAAATTGAAAAGTTTTTCTTAAGTTTCGAAAAATAAGACCTTCTATTTTAAAAGGCTTCTTGCCTAAAAGTCATTTACTCTATCACTAAGATATAAAACATTGACAGATATGGCATTTAAATGTCTCGTTTGCAGAGCAAGTCCAAACATATTTACCACCAAAACCAAAATCAATGAACAAGGTATTTGAGCTCATAGATTACAGCCAGTAGCACACAATTCCGTTTTCAATAGCCTCGATAAGTGTTTGACATCAGACATGTCTTGATTTTAGTGAGAATTCCTGTGAGAGGAGACCAGTTGGCCAGTGAACTTTAGACACAGAGCAAGATGGAACCCTATCCTAACATTGGGGCTGGATATTTCAGCCCAAGGAGTTCTCAAAATCGCATAGGAATACCAGATTCACTGGCTATCTCTTCAGGAGTGTTTCCTGATGAGGACAGTGGGTTTAACTCCAGTTTCAGTCTAAGCCGTCTCCCACAGTCTGAGGACTTTTCACTTTCACCAAGATCACCTATGGTTTCTCCAGGAGCTATTGTGAGATCCAGGTCTCTATCCAGACTTAGTGGATCTCTAGTAACCCAAGAGGTGACACCATTCACTCACAACCCATACAGAATGGATCGATCTCTAAGGAATCTTAAAGGTAACCTGGAGGATAGTGAAAACAGACGACATGTTCTAGTGCATAAACTTAGAGAAGCTCAAAGCACACTGGAATTACAAAGTGAGAGATTATCGAAGATTGAAAATGCTGCCAAGGGAAATACATTTCTATTGGACGATTTAAAACAGAAGGAAAAAGACTACAGAAAAACAATTGATTCCTTACAGCTGTCAGAACAAGAAAAGGATATCCTGAAAATTGAAAACATTAAGTTGAGACAAGAAATGCAAGACAGAATTGATAAACTTGACTTTGCTTTACGATCCCTTCAAGCCCAACATCATGCAGCTGAAAAAGAAAATCAAAAGCGTGTAATTTTACTTGATCAGTCCTCACAAGCATTGAATATGTTAGAAACAGAGAACGATAAACTGAAACTTGACCACAACAACATGAATAAAGAAATGGCCATTGCTAGAGAAGCCATTGAGCTGGCACGATCTAAGTTTGAACCTATGGAGGAGGAGAACAGAGACCTTAGGTCTGAAAATGCAACCCTAAAGGATGAAAATGCAGATTTATCCAAGAAGACCTCAGAATTAACTGGTCAGTTAATGGAATTAAGAAAGCTTATACAATCAATGAAAGATGAGAATGAAAAATTGGCAAGTTCTTGGAAATCTTTATCTGAGGAGAGGCAGAGATTGGTGAAACAAGCCGAGGCCTCATCAGAAAAGGCAGCAGAAATGAAAACCAAAGCCAATGCAGTTTCTACAGAAAAAGACAGGTTATTCCAAGAGAAAATGGAACTCAACAATAAATGTCAGCAGCTGATGATTAATAAGGAGGAGCTGAATCAGATGAAAATGGCTCAAGAAGATCAGATAAATGATTTGGAGGCTGACTTGGACAGGCTAAAAAAGACTATTAAAAAAATGGAAGAGGACAAAATCGTACTCCAAGAGGAGGCTTCTGACTTGAGAAGGGTGAGTGATGGGTTGTCAGCCGAACTGAACTCAGTCCGCAATTTCTACGAAAAAGCACTGGAAGAAATAAATACATTAGAAACTGAAAAAAGAGCACAGCAGCAACAGGGTGATTTTAGAAACCAAGAACAGAATCGTTTGAAAGGCGAAATAGAGAGACTTAACAAGCAACTTTTGAATAAATCCAAGGAGTTCAAGAAGGAAAAAGAAGATATGGATGAGTTAATTTCCAAACTAAAAGATGAGCTTCGTAATCAAAAAGATGACAACTTTATGTTGGAAAGCAAAGTAGAAGAATTATCAGCAAAGTTAAACAAGGCCAATGACAACATGAAGTATGCGGCCACCACTAGCCAAGAAGAACTTGACACATGGAAAGATACCTGCGACCGGTTAACTGCCTCTGTCAGTCGCAAGGAAGCAGAGGTGCAGTCTCTCTCTGAGAAATGCCTAGATTTGGAGGATCTGACAGCCAAACTTCAGTCTGAAAATCGTCTGTTGAAGGAAGATAATGAGGCTCTGACAGAACAGCAGGAGGATATTAACAAACTAAAAGGGGAGAATAGAAAAATGATCCAAGAAAAGGCTGAGAATGAGCAGATGATCAAGTTACTGGAAACTCAAAAAGAAGTTCTCACAAAGAGCTCCGAGTCACAGTTAGCAAAGCTGCATGACATCGAACAACTCACTGCTAGAGTTGATCAGCTCAGAAATGAGAATGAACACCTCAGGGCTAGAGTCTTGGAACTGGAGAATGTTAGAGACAATTTGGTAAAACAGAAAGAAGAGCTACTGGCAAATACTGAACTCATTTACAAGAATCCTAAGCTTGAAGAACTGCAGAGCAGAGTAGATGAACTACAAGAGGCAAACAGACAGCTGAGAGACATCAATGACTCAGTCAACGACAGATGCCAAAAACTAGAAGAGGCCAACAGTGAACTCAAGGAAGCTGTTGGTGGCGATGGCACTGTTGTTCCTAAGTATAGTTTGCTTAAGCTTCAGGAAGAGCGGGATCGTATGGCAGATGATATTGACCACATCAGGCAACAATACGATGACTTGCAAGATGAGCATGAAAAATATATGAATAAATATGGCCCTGATGGTGAGGAGCAACAAAAAGTCTTCTTACTAGAGAGAGAAAAGGAAAACCTTGAGAAACAAGTTGCACTTATCAATGGACAGCTACTTCTGGTTGAAAGCAGTAAAAAGAGACTGGATGAAGTTGTGGAAGACTTACAGCATGAAATAGTTCATCTACGAAAAGAGTTGGAGGAAGCTGAGAAACAGCCAGTTTCTGGTCCAGATATGAGTGAACTTCAGGCAGAATTAGAAGACCTTCGTAATGAGCTGACCCGTAACCAAAAGGACAAGATGAAGCAAGAAAATATGGTTCGCTCTTTGAAAGAAGAACTTGAAGAGGAGAGAACAAAAAAGCCCACACAGATAAGGGAATCACTTGATGATGTCGGAACTGAATTAACCTCTATGAGGGGGGAACTGCATAAACTAGTGGGTGAAATTGAAAGAAAAGAACAGACTATTTCTACACTGGAAAACCACCTCAGACAATCAAAGGAAAAAATTGAGGACAAAGATAAATTGATACAAGGATTGAAAACAGGAAATGGACAACACACTACCCACAGCTTGGACGAGACTCAACCAAAAACGAGAACAGATGGACTCCGAAAATCAGACTCAACTGGACGAACACAGAGCTTAAATGAGAAAGGAACTGGTGATCGATTGCAGTCTCTGATTTCCAAATACAGAAACTATGGTGAACAATCAACACCACACCCTGAACGCAAAATTAAGCCTCTACCTCTCATCAACAACAGTGGAAGCAAGATGGGACTTGTGACACGTGGCAAAAGTTTTGGTCCAGCTGCACCAAAGAATGAAGACAGAACCAAAAAGAGCACATGAAACATTCAGCTAACAATGGTGATGTGAGCATGTTTTGTCTGAGAGCCTTCATCCAAAGATGTGTTTTACATATTCTTCTTTGTATCTTTTAACTGGTTAAAAAAGCAGGGGGAAAAATCACAATGTGCATTTTTTAGACTACAATTACTACCCTATGTGCATGTAAAATGTATAGCATAACATTGAGATCAATGTAATACTATCCTATAAATTTATGCCGTTTTAATTATTTAATCAAATCAAAATACCAATATAAATAGCAATACAAATCTGTGATATTTTTTTTTTTTGATTCTGTGATACAAATTTTGTTTTATTTTATATAAAAGAATGAAGAGATTTTTATATTTTACATACAGTGATACAAAATAGTGATTCTATATCATATGAATATATATAAGACATATTTTGTTTCTGTTTCAGAATTTATATTCATGTTAACTTATTTTTGTAAACTAGATTATTCAATGTTATATATCAGCCATAGAAATATTGTAACAGCAAAAAAAATTATATACGATAAAAAATTTGTAATGAAATCTATAATGTATACATGATATATATGTGGGAGTTACTATATACAGGGTAGTGCAAGAACTAGCTTACAGATTTCTTTCTATAAAAAAATCCTGTGCTAGAAAAGTTAACTGCAACTGTCAAAAGTAAAATTTACAGTATGTTATATTTGTTCAATTTTTGATATTCATTTGAGTTTGGAACCAATTATAAGATGACACAATACAGTATTAGCTAAAACAAAAACTTATTTTTTAAATTAGTGTTTATTTTCAATACTGTTTACATTTATTGATAAAATATATCATCATATATACTTCGTCTTCAATTATTTTTACCAGTACTGTACAGGAAGATGTAAACGTCCCTTAGAAAATCATTTATCCAGATATATTATGTATACAGTATTAAATTCCTGTAATTAATCCAACACTACAACATTTAAATGTATGATTTCTACATGTACTCAACACTTAGTGTTTTCAATGTGTTCTGCCTACACATTTTTTTCTAATGGTGCAAAGAACAATTCTTTTTTCAACAAATGGAATGTCTAAGAATGAACTTTATCAACCAAGTGAAAAAATTCACTGACACTTCAAATCCTTTGGAGCTGTCTCTTGATGATGTACAGTGCTTGACAAAGTTTCATGTTTAGTGAAGATTTTATACAAACAAACTGAAATAATTTACTACAGAAGACATTTCTAGTTCAGAAGGATCAACTTGACTGTTCTCGGGGAAAGATAAGAGTTTTGCAGGCTTTATCCTGCATGATTTGACTTGTGAAATACTTTTGTATTCTACAACATGCTCAATAAATTTCTACTTTGTTAAAGAGGGTTTTTTTTCTGTATCTTCAACTCTGAAACAAAGCGCAAGGAATATTTTCATACATTTATAATCAGTCAATGAGACTTCAACCTTACAATGTGCATGATAAAGCAGACTATGTGACTATTTTATTAAGAATCAGGACACCTGTGTCACAAAAATCCCATCAATAAATCACACACACACACATACACACATGTATGTGAATATACAAGTAAGCTTCTGGAACTTATATATATCATACATAATTATTATCTATCATGAACAAGTGAAGAAAAGTAGAATGATATTCCAAACATCTGTAGAAAAGATGAGACATTTTTAAAAAAAATATTTATTGTGTATGTGTTCATGATTAATGTGTTCAGTACCTGGGTACTCACTAGACTTGCATAAGTTGTACCAGAAAGGAGTAGTTTCAGTATCATGTTAAATGTGATACTCTGGGTCTATTAAAGTCCAAGTTTCCTTCACAAAGTGTAAATTGAAATAACAGTATATATAAGGTGGAACAATGATGGCAGCATGAGAAAAATGTTTTTCCTAATCTACTTTATAGCTAAATTCTGAATATAAGTAGAAATTAGCCAGTACTTAAAAATCAGACTGACTAGTCTACATGTATATTTCTAGTGAAAGAAACAAGTATTGACTGAAAAATTAGAAAATCACAATGAAGGACAAAGATAAATTGAAATAACTGTGGAGTTTCCAAAATTTTCTGATCTAAAGGTTCTGATCAGAAATTCCTTTGAACCATTAGAAGGTGATGTTACATTTCAATGTTTAACTTGGTAAAAATCTTCAAAATGATCAAATATTGACATCGATGGAAACCCATTTCCTCTCCCTATCAGAGGAACAAAGCATAATCAACCATGGGTTTCTGACGATGAAAGTTTGAAAATTTTAAAACATTGTAATTGGTTAAAAAATGTTGGCTATTCATAGTTTGAGTGTGACCCCTTGATATGATTCAAATGTTTTCACTTTAATATAAACAAATGCCAAAACTTGTGCCAGTTGTGACACAGAATAAAACTGAACTACGTAATTTACTCTGACATTTACCCTAGAGTCTAGTGTATAAAACTAAATTCATTGTTTAAGAAAGGGGATACTGTTTGAATATCCAACCTTGCTCAATCTAGATTCACATCAAGCCCTGGACTTCATGAAAGAACTCAAATATTTGCACTGATTAGAGTACAAAATATATTTGAGTTTTCCAGATTTTGGTCTAAAGAAACTAAAAAGATTAGCGCTCTGCAATATTTACTTGAGTGACAACATTTAGTTTATCCAAAGTATACTGAATTATTTAAAGCAAATCCCTTTACAACGATCATCTCATTTTGGAATGCAATCAATATTTATTTAAGTAGATATATAAAAAGTTTGGCTCTGGGATTCAACAGTATGCAGATTGAATGATGCATCAATGACTACCAACTGTTATATAGAACTAATCAAGTTTAAGACATTTTGATATGTGAAATTTAAATTCTGGCCATGTCTTCAACTTTGATACAAACTTAGAAAGACAATAAATTTGTGATGAATAATATTGATTATAGATTTATTTGCACTTTACCAAATGCACTTAAAGCACAGCAATTAAACCATGCACTACCACATAATCTCATGATAATTACATTCCATTTTCAACGTGTAGATCCATTCAATCATCATGCCACATGATTAGAGTTCAACTTCAAATCCATACAAGAAAAATTGTAAAACTCTGCTTTCCTAAAGAATTTTGTTTTCTTTTCTTTTTTTAAATGAGTTACAGAAGAGCATATAAGTGTATATGTTTCTAAATTAAAAAAAAAATTCCAGATTACTTAATTATAATACCTCAAGAATCTCTCTCTCTCTCTCTCTCTCTCTCCAACTGGAATCATTACATGCTCTTTGTTGTTATTCAGGTGCCAATGAGAAATAAATCATAGCATCTGTCTCAACGAGATGTTTACCAAACTTTTTCATACAGTTTATGTATCTCGATGTTTGAATCCAGACATAAATGCTTATACTTATGGAAATTCAAAACTAATGTGCAGTAACAACAAAACGATTTAGTCAAACATAAAATATTTAACCCCAAATGACTTTATTTTTCAGATGTACAGTCGGTACATACTTTATTTAATTTCTTAAAATAAATCAAACATTAACTAAAATTTATGACATGTAAATAAAACATTGCAAACTACATAGTTGCTGAGTCTGTTCACAAATTTGACTAACCTGTTTTTCTTTCAGGTTTTCAACAGGTGCCACGGCGAGGCGGGACTTCTTAGGATCCGCCGACGATGATATTTTCCGGGATCTCGGCTTTTCCGACATTCTCACTATAGGTTTAAATGTCCATTGATCAATTGACACTAGTAGACAGTAAGCGATAGTTGATATTGCCAAACTACACGCATGTTTTACCCTCGGATTCGCCTCACCAAGCACGCATAGTCGCCATCTTGTTTACGTAGTAACCATGTGGACATGACGCGGCGCTGTTAGAGGAGTAGGAAATGGCGCGCACCTGCAAACATGTTGCGGGGAAATAATAAATTTATAAAATATATAATAATAAAATGAAATAAAACGTGGGCATATTTCATTGACGAAGATGTTTTAGTACATACAGAGATCGACATTATTCAGGTATAACGTCCAGGTTTTGTCATATGTACGCGTTTTAGGTTTTTTGTTGTTGTTGCCCCCCCCCCCCCTTTCCCTTGATTGCTCAAGATGAAATGTATATCGGTATAAATAAATTTAGAAAGAATCTTTTTTAATTACTATTACAGCCAAAGTTACCGGTTCCTGTAAATTATCTAGGAACGGTGTGTACATCACAGGCGCTTGTTTCCTTGACTTTATAAGTTATGGTATTTTCTATTTTAAAATGTTGTGCACATAATATATAGCATCATTTTTTTTAGAATGGATGTAGGGTATGCCTAGCTGTCCGCTTCTTTAGAATGAATAGTTTAGCATAGCTCATGGAACCGGGCATGGACAAGCCCCGGCACGAACTAAACAACAAAAAACACCAAACATAACTGTTATAAACGTGTGGGTGATATAATCAATACTTTGTAATTTAGCATTTACTGTGTGTGTACTACACACACATGGACGTAGCAACAACAGCTGACTCATGACACGCTATCTTGGTCGGTTCTATGATGCGATGAGTACTTACTGTAGAATGTCCATCACCTTCGTCTTCCTTTTATCGCTGTTTGCAGAGGAGGGGGATACAAATTACCTTCAGGATCTAGTCTTGTTGTGGAATTACAGTGGAATGTAAATGCATGGATATGTGTACATACACTTAATCCGAGAATTTCAGTAATTTATTGCTGGTTTCAAGAGTGTGTCCAGATCGAGTGCAAGACATCAAATTGAATTTTTCTATCAGGCCCATAAATCACCACCGACCGTATAAAGCAACGAAGGCAGCGGGCAGTGGGGAGGGTGAAAAATAATAGCCTTGGGAAATCTTCATACTTAAGTGAATTTCCAAGAGGATTACTGACTCCCCGGGTACCCTATAAGCAATGGGACTAAATATAGACGTAAAGATGGAACTTGGGTGTATATAGCAGTTTTAAAATAAATTTCGTTCTAGAAAACTTGAAGGAGAATGCTCAAGATTTTCAAATAATCCCAAGTTAACTCAACCAAACAGCATGTCACAGCTGTGTTGGCACTGTACTGGTTTCATTAGTTCAAGTGGGTCTATATTATATATAATGTCTATATTATGTACAATATATTTATTACTTAATCTAATTTTGGAGAGAACTACATTTTGTGGCTGGAGGATTGTTTAAACAAAAAGGTCTAAATCTGCATGAGTTTACTGTCCCTTGTTCTATCCAGTGTATCGTCAGTATATCAATTTACAAGTAGTCGAGGCTTGATACTAATTCAAACCTTGTAATTTAGTACTCTGGTTGAAATACCGTTCCAAACAAAACACCGATTCTTAAAATTAATTTACCCGAAATAATATTTTGATCAAGAAGTCCCACCCCCACCCATTTTTAAGTTCCATATTAGATCTAATTTTGAACGCAAGAATTGTGTCTAAAAAGCAATATTTTTTTTTAATGTTCCATATGAAATCTAATTTTAAATGGAAGGGTTTGTGTCTTAAGTATAATTTTAAAAGCCGACATGCCACAATACTTTTAGTACTGATATGTTCTTTTTAAACTTTCAAATTCTAAATGATTTTTATTTTCTATCACAAGACTCCCTGTTTCTTTACAATTTTTTGTTTTTTCACCATGTGTATTTTATTATACCGGTAGAAGTCCAGTCTCTAAAGCTTAAAAAAAATAAACCCAAAAAACCGTGAAACGATTACATGTACACATTCCGGTGAAACCATCCACAATAAAAATAATAATAATAATAAAATGGGGTGCGGTGGGGAGGGGGGGGGTAGTAGCCATACTTCAAATCCACCCCCATACCGATCATGTCTAGTGACGTTAACGTCATGGAAACGTTCGTTACGTCGGCGCCAAACCCTCCTGCGTCTGTCCAGGAAGTCCACAGTGAGCCTCGACTCATCTGAGAACAGTATGGTTCCATCGGCTATTATCCCAGCGTTGATGATGACGAAACCATTGGAATCGGGGCCCTAATGTGACGATATCTGTAATGGTGTGGGAAGGCATCACTGTTGCCGGCAGAACAGACTTCCATGTTGTTGCTGGACGTGTCACAGGGAAGTACTACCGGGACAACATCTTGGCACCCCATGTTGTGCCGTTTGCGCGTCGTTATGGCCGCCGTTTCAAGATGACAATGCCAGATTCCATAGGACCAGGATCTTTACAGATTATCTCCAACAGCAGAATATCACCACATTACCATGACCTGCACTCTGTCCGGACCTTTCCCCCACCGAACATGTCTGGGACATGCTTGGACAGCGGCTACGCCAACGTCAACAACCTCCTGCCAATGTCCAATAACTTGCTGCAGCATTGCAACAGGAATGAAATAACCTTCCCCAAAATGATCTGAGACGTCTCGTTAGGAGTATGCCACTCCGAACCCGAGCTTGTCTAGCCAACCGAGGGGGTTTTACCCGCTACTGACTCTGTTTCACAATAGTGGTAAAATTGCTGTGTGACCCTGTGTTTGTGTTGACCCTTATTCCGGAGAACCTGTCCTTTTCTGACTGTACACAGGGTTTCGAATAAATTGACAGTTTCTCTGTCATTTGTTTCCTTCCTGACCTCATGCATTTTACTGTCCTTGTAAATCCAATATCTCCTACTTTTTTTTTTTAATAGTATAGTAATATCCCGTCTTAATCGCAAATTATCTCCCTTTTTTCCCAACAATAAAACATGGCCCTGATATGCATTAAAATCATGAAAAGTTGTGTAATCAATTTATAAACTTTATCTAAACTGAACCTGTTGAATTCAAAGGTATGTATACATTACAAGTACACGTACAAGCGTGGATCTAGAGCGGGTTGGGAGGATAAGACCCACCCCCACCCCCCCCTGGAATTTCAAACTGAAAAAAAAATATAGTCATATTTCACCCTTGCATCGCGTTTAATATTACTTCATCAACTCTTTCGATCGACTTTATTCGCTCAATTGGGACGATGTCAAAATTCAAGGTCGTAATATATGAGAATTACCGTACCGCAATTTTGGGTGCAGATTTCGGACAGTCTGCGCCTGACGTAATATGAAATATATTAAGCACGAAACAAGTACCAGGTACATGTACTACTATTTTTACGATGAACAAATGATTCTCCAGACATGTACTATCAATTTAGCTGGAGTGAAACAACCGAAGATACAGGCGTGTCGTCAAGTATTTGACATGGGGGGGGGGACTGGATTGGAAAAAAAAAGGGGGGGGGTGACTTAAATTCAAATCTCCACCAAATTCTAGTTCTGTCATTATCCTAAGACACTACCCAATAAAAACAAAGTCGTTATGCTTATCTTTAATTCAAACATTTAATAAGCAATATTAAGCAAGTTAAATGTAAGTTTAATATTTATTATATTTATTGCTTAATGCGTTCAAAAAAGATTCTCCGTCCATCCCGCACTGATACAAACTTGTCGGCGATTGCTGAAATGTCCAATGCATTCATAGCTTCCATGTGCGTATGCAGAATCATCAAATGATTTAGTCTTTCCAGGGTCATAGTCGCACGTAGATAAATCTTTCCTCGGCGCAGTGCAGAGAATGTCTGCTCACTTATGGCATTAGTGGCAGGCATTACTAACTATATATGTACATCTCAGGAGAGTCACAATCTCGGAGAATAGGCATCTACATGTAGAAGCAGGAAGAGATATAGCCTCACCAAATATAAAATAGACACAGATGATGAGTTTTTATTGCGAGCGATGTGAAAGTCTCCAACTGCGACGAAAGTCATCATGCCAAGTAGACCTTTAACACCCACATAGCCCATGTCTTCTTTGTAATACATTGTAATATTTTTTGATAATTGAAGTGTACAACATTGAATCATCAAACCTTCCATTCAAGGATCGATCGATTAATGAAGCATAACTAATACCCTATTTTAAATTATTGTTTACACACGCCAGGTACAGGTACCCCCCCCCCTCTCTCTCTCTCTCTCTCTATATATATATACCCTATTTTTTAAATTATCGTTTACACACGACTGGTAAAGACACACACAGATATATATATATATATATAAAATGTGCACACAGCATAATGACATTATCTCTTATCTGTTGCGCACGACATAATATTTCGACTACTCTGAGACTACGTTGCTCAACGGAAATCATAAAAAGCAGGAGTAAGAATTAGAAAAGTCTCTGATTATCAGCTCTGTTTATTAGCATAACACATGAACACGAAGCTCAGATGACCAAGCATTTCTAGTGACCAAAAGATTAACCATATTTTATAGAGTTATATGAATACATTGTCCTATTAAATAATGATACTATATAAACTTTTTTTAAAACGTGCAGTCCTTAAATGTCACTTAGAAATGTCATGTTAATGAAAATCAATGAATTTTGTTTTTAAAATAATTTGTGTATGAAAATCAATGTCAGACGACATGAACTTACCGGAGCTTTACTCCTCCTAACAATTTGAATTTAGATTTTTACTCTGTATTGATCTTTGATGTCTTCCGTTTAAAACCTATCAAACTGAGGTGACGATGGTAGAAAGTGTCCATGTTTCTTATTGGCTCAGTAGACTCCTAAAACTATACATACATAACATTAACGAGGGTTTTAGTGAGCAGAGTAGAAAGATAATTTTAACACACCTCAATTGCTGCCGGTGTGATGTGGTTCTCGTTGAGTTAAAGATACAATGATTTAGAATTGATTCTCTCTAATGTTCATCCTTTGCCAAATAGTGCTATTTCCTCTTCAAAGTTCCAGTAACTGAGTTCATGCATTCAACTTTAATGACTTTATATAACAAAGCATCTCTTTTTTTAAAGGCTATTCATTGTTGAAATTAGACATCAGTACCCGCTCTGAGTATTGATCTTGAGGTCAAAGGTCACAAACCATGAAGCGCGATTCATGGGGTTGAATCAAACAAGATATGTCATGCGCAGAGATAATTGGTTGTGCACGCGCAATAAGTCCACGCACAAGATATTATATCGTGTGCACGACACAAACACACATATATATATATAATTGCCTGTCCTAGATATACCCCGCAATTCAATAATAATAATCGATATAAATGATTTATGTGCGCATTAATTCTTTCAAAGAGAAGAATTGAATTCAAGGGTCATATTGAGTTGAAGATATCTATTTAAATTATAGATAGTTGCTCTTTCTAAAATAATTGTTGCATGCATCAAATGGATTAATGATATCATTAATTTGATTGAAGAGAACAATTATTCAGTTGTTGTGCGCATTAAAATTGATTGAATTGAGGCAATCAAAGAGAGGAATAATTTTTACATTGCAAGCAATAATTGAATTTATGTGCGCATTAATTGAATTATTGCTCTTTTCATATCATTTATATGAAGAGAGCAACAATTCAATTGTTGCGCACATCAATTCAGCTAAATGCTACACGTATCAATAATTCAAGTAATCCATGCAATGTCATTAATTATTTGAAAAGATCTTCAGTTGCACACATCAATGATAGATCTGATATCTTCAATTATCTGTGTTTATATTTATTTGGTGCTCCATACACAGGCACGTGAGTCAAGTAACACAAATGAATGTCTTTGGAACGAAATCTGCTACCTCGAGATGCGGTTCCGTTTGACTGCGTTTATATAACAGAAATTAGCAATTTGCTTTCATCTTTAAAAATGTCTTCCAAATAAAGAATAAACATACATTTTAACTAGATTATTGAAGCACAATCTAAAGTGTTGAAATAAATAACAAACAAAAAAAAAAAATGTAAAAAATATGGTGCAAGGTGGATTCAAACCATGATGGAAAAGAACCTCGGCATACAGGGACAGTGGTGTAGCTTACTGAGCTATGCCAATTTCAAAATGTGAACCAAGATAAAAAAAAAAAAAACAGGTTCGAAATTTTTTGTAGTGTGTGTGTATGAATTTTAACCTCAAGGTAGGGGTATCCCTAAAAATCCCAATAGAATTTGTTCTTCAGAGTGCAATGTATTAAAATATCATAATTTCATTAGGGTGAGGCCTGTGCTGAAGGACTTCAAGTTCAAAATTCATTCCAAAATTAGTGCAAAAATAGGAGAAACCCCATTTATGTCAATGTTAAAGGTTACAATAATTTCAGCATCAAAAATAATAATTTTTAGATTCAGTTTGTAAATTTGGTTGTTTGTTTGTTTTACGTCCTTTAGATGAATAGAAATTTTCAAACTTTCATAAAAATAGGTCAACTGACATGAAAGCCAAACTTGATCTTCGAGTCAATTTAAAGAGATATACTAAAAATTATCTCATTATCTACAAGCATAGCAAAAAAGTCTGGAAAACTATGACAGGTAAGTATATAAATACCTGGAGCCTTTTCATAGTGAAGGTGGACTTGTTTAGACAATTCTGTGTAGTTTGTTCCAGTGGCTTTGTCCAAATAACCTAAGTTTAGAATTATGATATGCCCTCAAATGATAAGCAACCCTTCTGTCTAGTGTGAGCATAATTATTGCCGGTTACAAAGACATGCTATGGGCAACAATTTTTCAACCTTTTCTCCCTAATGACCTTGACCAAGATCCTCAATAAGGGTTATGACACTTTCTAGGCTTTACAACCTTTGTGTATCATGAGCATCTAAAACTTCTTTTTACAAATTCATGACAAGATATCTGGGAAATATCTTTTCCACGACCTACACCTTGTCCTAATGCAAGTGGGCTAGGAACAGGTCCTTGACAATCTTTGAATGAAGTGTCAGCTGCTAACTGTATCTTTGTTAAATATATATGACCAAAAAGGACTTTTATATATAGACAGGCAGAGACTGAATGACAACTATATATATTCTCCTAGTTTTTTTTTCTTGGTGTGGGGAAAAATACTGCTAGAAACTTTAATACCAGTTGATACATTCTGGATTCTACAGATACTGCTGGTAAGCATACTTACATTCATCATTGTTACCAACCCTAATAGCATAGTAAAGAGTTTCAGTTCTAAAACATCTCAAAATTAATATATCATGACGCCAAATCATCACAAGAGTTGTACATCTTTTACTTGATAAATTCACATGAATTAAATAATGAATTGAATTCGTCCAGAAGCAAACATAATTGTCTATTGCTGTACATAACAAAAAGAACTGAACATTGTAACACAGAATTTGTAAAATGTGGCATTAATAATTCTGTCCATGCTCAATCATGGGGAGACTGGATACAGATGAGAAGATATTCTTTGTCTGAAAAAAGAGTAAATCTATGTAAACAAATGCATTTTCAACTGACATGACAAAATGATTATATTTCACTACCGTCTGATTTTATATGTACATGTATTACTAGCCAACTTATTAGAAGCAACTTAAGGAAATCTTGTAAAATGTGAACAAAAATAGTTATAAAATGAAGGTTTGTGGAATAATTGCTGATAGTAAACTGCCTGGGAAATAACAGAGAGATACTGAATAAAAGGCATATTCATTGTCCACAACTACATGTAAATTATCTCTAGCAAGCAAAAAATATAATTGTTGGTTTTTTCAAGGTTAATCAAAATGCCAGAATCCAAAATGGCAAATTAGAAGGGAAGATATATAGCTTAATTTACCCAACCAACAAATAAAGCATATACACAAAAGATTAATGCCAAATGATAAGGTATATTCAGGTTAATGGTGTTTCCATAATAATATCCCATATATACATTGATGAACAAAATGACAAACACACATTTCTATGAAATTCCTAGTAGTCCAAGTAATATGATTGATTGTGATAGATGAAATTAATGAACTCATTTCATTGATAAACATGATAAATACTTGATTTTACATTTGCCAACTTTGTATGTATGCATTCACCCTTCATTTTCTATATTGTTTGCAAATACACCCCCCCCCCCGATTTCATGAAATTTATATACCAGATATGTGGGCTTGTGTGAAAGACAATTGGTTACATCTTTTTTTTTTTGCAATTCATAGATTCCAAGATTTTTATTTTAAAAAACAATGGGTATTAGCTGATGCATTGTTTGGCCAATTAACCTTCTGGTTTTGTTCATACACTGTCATTAACATATTTCAAAACTAATATTAACTGCATTACAGAAACATAGTACCAGTATTTGAATATTATTTTCTGAGTCTCAGAGTTTTGATAAATTTATAAAGATCACATTGTAGGATGTAGCCAGATCTCTACACTTTGTCCAACTTGTAATCATCTGCAGCATTCTATGCTTCTCTAGAGACTAGAAATAACACATATTCATTGATTATTTCATAGAATCTGACACTATCAGGATAAAAAGTAAAAAATGTGTTAGTTATTTAAAAGGTATTAATGTTATTCTGTTAAAATTAAGCAATGATTCATAATCCTTGTAAATAAATTTATGTATGTAGTTTTATTATTGGTATATAATAATATAAAATTTGGATAGCAAAACAAGACACGACAATGGTTTAATTCAGTGGCTTAAATAAGAGTCAAATATCACACAAAAGCTATCAGGAGAAGGCCTAGAAGCAGATCTTAAAATGCATAGATCTCTATGATTAAATAATTCTCAAGTTTTGGGATTTTCTTCCAAAATTTTTATATCTCCATCTTTGAAAGAACAAATTAACAATATTGTTGAGAAAAAAATTAGACATGAAAAAAAAAAAAAAAAATTATTTAAAAGAGATGTCAAAAATTTAAAGCAGTACTTCATGAATGTGATCAACATTTTACACTGACTTCTTTTCTACTTAGCAGGACAGACATAAAAATATCAATGCATTTGAAGCCATATAAATGAAGATTTTAAGGTAAATGCAAAAGCCAAATAAAGACAGTGTACCATTGTTCACTTGGGTGAATGGGAAGTTCAAATTAACATGGCCATGAAGTCTTTAAACTAACTTCTAGCCAGTGGTAGGAATATGATATATTCCACACACAAATTATCTACACTATGCTTTCACTTTTACAACACACTTTACAGACTCTGGGTATATCACTTTTCACATAGCATATCTGGCTTCTACTGGTTAAGGGGACACGATCTACTGTGGCTATAAACAACTTTCAAAATATTTTAGTCAGTTCAAGCTAAAGTGTAATGCTATATGGTTGAAATCAGGCCTGCTCCACAGTCAACAAATACTCAGAGTAAAGACTGCAAATGTGGTTTTTTTTAATGATTATATTAGAAAATGTACAAACATTCTTCTAAACTTATATTTGTAGAATTGTCCTTTCCTTTTAAATCAACAGCAGAGAAAAGAGGGAATGGTTGCTGTCTTTACCCATAGTATAAACAATGTGAAACACTGAATCAATTTTTATTTGTACCAGACCTAGTCGTGATGAACATCCAAATGGAAATAACTGAATTACACTGCATCTGGGTTCTGGATTACTATCAACAAATATTCATTTTCTGTTTGAAAAGAAGAGAACAAAAGATACATTGAATGTGTGCTTCTTAAAAGTGCATACTGAATTAAATTGTTACTTAAACCTGATCATTTGCCCACAGTGGAAGTTTGTTAATATGCTCTCTAATTTCTAACTAAGTTCTCAATATGGACTTTAGTATACTTATCTTTTATGCTTTGATATTTATCAATTCAGTGCAAATAACAGTTTAAAAATACATTGAAGCAATTAATTATTTAATGTAGTGAAAACTATAGCATTGTACAGCAAAGACCTTCACCAGTCAAATCAATCTAGCTGCATCAACGATATGCACATATCCAGATTTTTTTCAAGAGAAGGTGAGGGTTTCCATGAATGATAAAATCTGAAAATTTTCCTGAAGAGAGAGAGGGGGATTCAACCTATGCTAAGAGTCTAACATTTAGTATTTTAACAATTGAAATTTACTTTTTTGACTTGCACAATGTCCTGGTGGGAAAGGATCGATGGGGACAAACATTTTAAGGGTCTAACATTTAGTACTTTAACAATTCACACATATTATTGACTTTTGACTCCCATCTCATTACTTTTTTACCTTACTTTTACAGTGGAAATGATGAAAAGCACTTGTAACCTTTTTAGCAATCAAAATCAATAAAGCCTTCTAGAATTCTATGTGCCAATATGTAAAATATATGTCTCGTTCTACTGCAGGCAGGAAATACAAATATCAGTACATCTATCATAAAAGTAGAAAAGGAACTTTATGTGGAAATATCAGTATCAAGTGTATTTACTTATATCTTTTAAAGACGAAATCCTCATTACTAAGTGCAAAGTTATTTAGCAGTGACACCAGCTCAATTGCAACACTTCAAATTAATGTTATGAACTCACAATGCATTTTGAAATAATCAGTGTACAAAGAATACATGTGCACATTTTTGTTTTGAAAAACAAATTACTTCACACTCATTACCAAGTTCTACTTATTAAAAGGAAGCACAATGCCATAGCAACCCAAACCCATCATGCCAAAAACCATTTGATATAACCTGGCAGCAAAATATGAAAAACACTACTTCTATATATTTTACTGACCTGGGGCAACCATAATCTCATGCTTTTTTGATCTTATTCTAAGGAATGTTAGGTCATTGCTTGGATCAATATCTCTAACAGTGCTCCTGGCTTTGGCTGCTAGCTGACTGATCAGACCAGCATACTGTACAGTTGTGGAATTGTCTAGTGTACTTCTTATGGGAATACCTGTTGAAATAAATTAATACACATCAACATATTTTGAATTCACGTAATTCTGTATCATATTTTAGTTTGTTATTTGTAATACCTGTATATGCATTTATATGCTTAAAATTGTTAATAAGATGTTATTTGATGATAACTGTTGGGTGATTTCAATTGATATACCCACAGAACAATATAATGTTAATGTAAATTTATATGTGTAGGGTGAAAAAAATCTCAAACAAACACCAATAATTACAGAAATTAATCAAATTATGCATTTGTGGAGAACAGTAACTGTACTAATACTTTAATTTGTGAATTGTTTCAACCCAAGAAAACTAAAGAGTATTTCATTATAACAAGCAATCTATACCTTCTGAATTGACCACAATCACTCCAATTACACCTTTGTGGGACTGGATCCTTTTGAATGTTTCCTCAACTTCCGCCTATAATTTTTAGCAATATAAATTATACATGAATCACAATTTAATAACTATAGGTAAGCAAACGGTCACTGATTAAGACAAAATACTAAACAATTAAATGCAACATCTGCTCTAGTGTAATTTGTTCATGGCCTGATTATTCCGCACTGGTTGTTCTCAACTTTTGATATTCACCATATCTAACAGGAATTTTTGTTATCTTCAACCTGCACAGATATGCACTATAAATTTTCAACCTAACAATACCATTTCCTGATCTGGAATTCTTACAAACGTTATAATAGCTAGTAGAACACAATACTTTCAACCTGAATATCGGTTTTAGAAATATGATATATCCCTCCCCAATGATAAAAACACAAATAGAGAAATACAATAAGTACATTTCAAATATCCTAGATATGTCATAATACCATTCTACAAACAAGAGATGAAACGTGACCATTTTGACGAAATAAATAAACTATGGATTACATAAAGGAAAATATATATGTGCATAGTTAAAGAAGCAAAATGTTCAATACAGAAACTAGGATTGTTGCGGCTTACCATTGTGTTTATGTGACCAGCAGGTTCTTGTCAAATGGTCGTTGCTACGGTTTTTACACATGCGCATTCCAAGCATCCGGTCTGACTCACTTAAAAACGTTGAATGCCGATCTCGAGAAAAATAAAATATTTTATTTTTACTGGATACTCTTGAAGTGAAACGGTATAAATTTATTGTACAATGTGAATATTTCAAAGAATAAGCTGGTGAATAATACCTGGCCATAAGTCGTAATTTGTCATATTCTATCATCTTCTTCTTTTTTTTTTTAATAGTGTACAGAAATAAATAAAATAAAATAAATAAATAAATTGAAGTAATAATAATAAACCCCCGGGTTCGATTGGCGGTGACCAGATGGTTCAGTTTTTAGTGCACCTGACCAGAGATTCTGATCTAATTAAAATTAAATGTTATCTCATTCGCATCTAACATAACATCTACTTTCAGTTAAATTGAGGAGGCCCAGTTCGAATCCCGATCTGGTCTGTTGGATTTTTTCCATTCATGTTACAATATGGTGCCGATGACTCAGAGTACCCCTGGATTTCAGGTGAAAGTCCTGCCAGGGCCAGGGCAAAAAGAATCTGAGTTGTGTCTGCGAGGGCGAAGAAGGGGTAGCGGTCAAACGGTTTCGATCGTCGGTAGCCAGACAGTTTAGTTAGTAAAAACTAAAGTGCCTAACTATAGAGATTAGTGGGCTCCTGGTTCGAATCCCGTTCTGATCCTTTGTATATTCTCCCTTCCTATTTCAAAGCTTTCAGGATTTCCGATGGAGTTTAAATCTTATTTTATTTATAGTAATTATGGAAGATTATTTGAAAATCCCGATAAAGATTAGTTCAGAAGCATTTATTCTATTCGTGTCTTGCTAAAAAAAAATGTACAATTAACTTTTTATTTTCCGATCAATTTTTGTAGAGAAGACAGGTTATGTGTACAAACTTTTGACTTGGAAAGATGCCCTGATTATACATACTACCTAGAATGAAAAAAAAAAACAACTCTGAGGGCTTCAATTAATCAATGCTTTGTTCTCAAAAATGTATAGTCATACATTACAGAGGGGAGGTTGGAAATTACAAAGTACTGCATATTAAAGCAACATGTACAGGAATATATAATCATATATATATGCATAAAGTGAAAAGTGGGGTATTTCACAAGTGAACATGACCACGACATCACGTTTTCACGAAGTTTAGGTACGGTGCACAATTTTCTTTACAACCTATAGAAATTTACATAAACTATTAAGCAGTATAGAATTTGACGATGTAAATATATTTCGTAATTCTATAATATTTGGATTCTTTATTAAATTTGCAGAAAATAAAGATTTTCTAGCAAGTGTTATGTTATATTGTGTACACTGGAAAATGTAATGATATTCGTCTCCTACTTTATTTTGATTACATAAATAGCAGAAACGTCGACTTCTAGGGATATTGTTCCATCTTCCCTATTCAATGAGTAATTTAGAATTGTTACACCGAAATTCACATCAAAATTACTGCAGATTTTCGAGGTAAGATAATGAGGTAATTCTCGAATATCAAGGAATCTTTAAAAAAAGTCTGTAGTTTAAACATTTTGGAGAGATATAAATATTATTCCTCCACTCTTAAGTAAATTGGTTAATTAATATTCTTTTGACTTCCTGTTTTACCCAAGCTTGAGCGAATTGTCGGATACCCACGATTGATCACGTTTCGTTCCTCTCTCCGAGTGAAAAGTTTGATGATTGATTGCATGATTGATTGTTTATTACCACACTCAACAATTTTTCAGTTATCTGGTGGTGTCCAGTTTTTATTGGTGGAAGAGAGAATCCAGATGCAATGTACCCGGGAAGAGACCCCCAACCTTCCGAAAGTAAACTGGCAAACTTTCTCACATATGTCGGCGCGAGCGAGAATCGAACTCGCGCCGACTAGAGATGAGAGGCCTCCTGATATTGAGTGCGATGCTCTAACCACTCGGCCACGGAACCCCCCCCCCCCCCCCCGAGAAACGAAGCGTAATCTTTCACCCGTGGGTATTCGACGACGACAATGATACTACTAATATATCATTATTGACAAAACACCGGTAAATGTAGATATTTAATTAAATAAATGTTAACTTCATTAGAAAATTTGCCAGGTTTAACGTTAATTAAACAAGATTTATACTTGTAAGCGTTTCTTTTGTTATATTAAAAAATCTAAATTATCATAAAACAATTTTTGAAGCAATGCCATATCCAATATTAAGTTTTCCTTTTTAAAATGGCATTTTGTCATATCTCATAATATATATATATATATAAGATCCCAACATTATTTACATTAATGATTATTTGTAGAAAGTTGACGCACAAGTGAGAATTTCAAAGCATCTTTATTTCAACAAAATATGTTTATGTAAACAATGCATATGTACTTAAAAAAAATGTCTATTGTCTTTTTGGACGGAATAATATACTTACGGGTTTTCAGCAGATCAACAGTTACTATATTGTCACAGAAAAGTCGAATTAATTAATTAATATGCATAAATATACTAATGACAATAAATAACCCGGGGCTTTATTATTTCCTATAGGTGACTTTAGTCTATTAATAATTTCAGAGAGAGAGAGAGGGTGGGCGGAGAGAGAGAGTATTTTCACTTTATTTCTTAAAATTCCTCGTGTTAATACTGTAAATAAAGCTGTAATTAATGAATTTCTGTTCTGTCTACTGTGATAGCGGCGATAACACACAGAAATATGAGCCAGTTTCGGGAATCTTTGTTGTTTTATGTCAAAGTAGGAAATACAGCAGCAATTTTAGGTTACCAGTCCGTCCTACGTTAGGTCCAGTTTGTTTCGTTGTTGATCCTTGTCCAGCAGTAACTCGAAAATGTATATATATTAAAACACTAATGCATCACTGTTATTAACTTCGATCCAATTTTACAAACATAAGATATTTCATCCGCTCCCGAATTTGATAAATCTGATATGGGAGCGGATCAAATATCATACTATCGTTCACTAGTTTTTGCAACCTCCTCTGGAGCACACTTCGTTCAACACCTGATGCGCTTCTTTCACGCCTTTAGATGCGGCATGTTGAATCAGCATGTGGGCCTCACTGTAATATCACAACAAATGCCCAATTATATATGTGAATTATCATCCTTCAATTGGTCCAAATTTTGAATGGTTATGCAACTTATTGGGCGGGGGGAGGCAAACTGACTTAAGTCTTACCCAGGTTTGAGACCGGACTTGTACCCTTTCAGGTGACCGATAGCCAAATTGTAAGCAGCGTGGGGATGACCCTGGTCAGCAGCTTTTCTGTGGGTAAATTAATTTCATATATATATATATATATATATATATATATATATATATATATATATATATATATATATATATATCTTGAATATACCTGAATATGCGTTTTAATTGAGTTGCTTGTGCCTCAAATAGAAGTAGCTTACTTGAAATGTTCCATAGCTTTCACTATATGCTTTTCAACCCCCTTTCCTACAAGGTAAAAGGTTACACGAATATTAAGTTCAAGTCAATGACATTTAGATCTCTTGAAAAGAAGAGGGAGAGAGAGAGAGAGAAAGAGAACGTGTAAGTACATGCCATATTGAGAGAGAAAGAAGAAAAACAGCCATACCATGAAGGTATCTCTGTCCGATTTGATGATTTGCACTCGGGTATCCCAGCCATGCGTAAGCATACGTCACGTTGAAGTGGAGATGGTCAAAATAGTAATATGCATAAAGGGCAAAGGACAGAGTGGAAATCAACACCACCGCCTTAATAATAAAAAAAAAAAATCAAATTTTACAATTTAAAATTAAAAACAACTTCTTACTCTCTGTATCCATCGCATGTTTCACAGCCTGTGGTCTAATCCTTATATGCTATTCATAGTAAAATACTGTTTAAATAAATAAAAACGAAAAAAAAAATTAATTAAGTGACGCAAGAATAGCTACACGGTTAACTCTAATAACGTCAAGAGAATCTCTTTATTTGGAAACAGGTTGGGAACCGCTCCACATTAGGGGAAAAACAACACGACTTAAAAGAATGTAAAAGTGGAGCAGAATTTAATTCCATTTAATTCCAAACTATTTTAAAAACATTTTTTTCCTGGTTGAGAGCGTTCTAAGTTTTAAGAACTTGTGCTCAATCCCTTTGTAAAAATATGTTCAAATCAAACTGTTTAGATAAATGTTTTAATGTACTTCTAGTTGTCCAAGAACCCATCCGGCAATATCAATGACAATACTTTCATAACATTATTAACAAGACTTTACAAAATGGTTTGATATTAGCATAAGTACTTCCACCCCCACCCCCCCGAATCTGTACACAATGCATGCTATGTACAGACCTTACGTCACTAGAGTTGAAGACTATTCGAAACAAGAGAGGGTCCTCGTCAGACACACTTAAGTATATATATATATATATATATATATATATATATATATATATATAGCAGCACATTTAGAAGTAAATTTATTTTAACTACGTGGCCATACATGGTTTGTCGGTATAAATAGTATGCATAATTAGGCCTAATATAAAACTGGTTTTACGTACCATTAAGTGACTATATATTAGAATATTCACCTCAATAACTTTAACATATGTAGGATCAGGCTTCTTTTTCCTGGCTAAGTAAACCTTGCCTCCATACGGCAGATTTGGATCCCAATCCGTAGTCGTTTCTGATTCCGGAATCAGCCTCTGTCGCAACCCAGCCTCTGAAGCCGCCATGTTTAAACAAATCGATCTCCAAGCCTGCGTAGACTTGATCAGAGAGCTCCTTCTGTCGATCGATTGACCGATACAGTAAATGATAAATAATGAAAAAGAGGTGATCGATAGAAAGTTGGTTCAAAATTTTGTTTTAATCCAATATATTCCAGACTCTCCTTGTTCAAGCATTAAAAAAAGCATAAGTAGATAGAAACAAAATGTAATGTTTTATATGTGTGTGTGTTTGTGTGTGTGTGTGTGTGTGTGACGGACCACTGTCGAACGAACAGGCGGATTGAAAGCGAATCGCGGGGTGCGCGTGCACTCGGCATATTCTCTCACTAGGTGGCGGTTTAAGCGGAAACGAATAATAAGCGTTTAGCCGCCATTCTTTGTTTTTGTTTACCCTCACCTAAAATCTAACGTAATCTGCCTACAAGACAGATTTCAAGATGGTAAGTCACATAATAATATGAATGTTTATGTACTACTATTTTGATCTGAAAATTGGAAAGCCCTGTCAATCCATTCCACTACATGTATTAATGGATTTTGGTGAGAGCCGTCAACATGAACGTGAATGTATCGATATCACGTTGAAATCCAAAGGTTTTTCAGTTTAGTTATTGCATATTACGAATTTTTAACAGAACTGTGTAAGAGAAATGTGTAAGAGATATAAGCGTTATGCAGATCATGCTATATTTCATGTAGTGTACATTTCGAATTTCCTCAGACTTCACTGCCTCTAGACTCCGTTTTGGGCATCAGAGGCGGCCAGACTCCTATATATGCATTTTATAAATTGCTGGTTAGTGTTTAAATATATTGAAGTTTTTCAAATCTGAAAAAGATAGGGTGGAATAGTTGTAAGACTTGTAATTCAGGGAAATGCATTTAGTATGTTTGAGTACCTTGTCCAGGACGTAAAGCAGTGTAGAGTATATATATTGTCAGCAATTATCAATTGTTCTTGGCTATATTCAGTGATCGAAAACATGTTTCAGACATTGCAAAGAAAAATGTATTTGGTTCATGCTTCATTTTTGTCCAAGTTTTACATTTCAAAACCACATGTTTAATTTTGTATGTTGAACATGATCATAGTATTAAATTAATGAATAAAGGTAGAGTAGTGTTAAGAACAAAAACAACAACAATTACAAGTGATCGCAGGTGTGGTCATCAGATTTACTAGTACTCTGGCTTGACCAAATCTAAGACTAAAGAAGCCTCCAACCTCTGTATCCAACTAAATTAAATTTGACATGAGTGGGTTGGAAATTTGTATATAAAAAAAAGGGGAAGGTATTGTTCAGTAGCTTCAAGTAGTGATGGTTAATTTTCATAATTGATCATCAGTTGGAATCAGTTGCTACTTCCATTGCGATTTTACCGATTATAATCGGAAAACATTTTTATCTTAAAAATCATAATCTTTACAAAGTATTTCATGATTTTTTTTCCCTTTTACATCTGTATATTTATAAATTTGTACACACACACATATATAATTATATGTAAAGATATATTTGTTCAAATGTTCATTGAAATCTTTGTGCTTTATATATAATATTCAAATGCAGCATGCGTCTAAACTTAAGTTAAATATGCATTCTCAATAACCATGTAGTGGGTGACAGCATGGCAAGAATTCCATCATCATCAAAAGCAAGTTTTAATGACTTGCCTAAATGGTCTAGCACAGTAGTCAAAGACTGTTAAGAGATTTGGTCCAAATGAGCTTGAGAAAAGGATGTAAATGGTTTTGCATATGATATATAATTTTATCAGTTTTGTATTTTCATTTTTAGAAAAAAATTCAACATTGCAGCTCTTAAGATGTTTATAATATTTTATTATAGACTGTGGGGCGCAGTTCTAAGATGTTACAGCACATCAACTACAGGATGCGATGCACCCTGCAAGATGGTCGCACCTTTATAGGAACATTCAAAGCTTTTGATAAACACATGAACTTGATCCTTGGAGATTGTGATGAGTTCAGGAAAATAAAACCCAAAAGTTCAAAACAAGGAGAAAGAGAGGAGAAGAGAGTTTTAGGACTTGTGTTACTGCGTGGTGAACATCTGGTTTCTATGACAGTGGAAGGACCACCCCCAGCTGAGGTATGTGTAACACTGCTGGGGTATCACTATGACTTTACTATTATCATTTCAACAGTTTAGAATCCCAAATTATTTGTAGCATTTGAAACATTTGAGTAATTGTTGTGAAGATTGACAATAATTATATATTTTCCCTCACTCATGCAAAAGTTTGCAAGCTTTTCCCGTTTTCAATCCATCTTTCCTAATTTGAAGTCAAAATTTTCTGTAAAGGTTACTAAAATACAAACAAAAAGGAAAATTAGTACTCATTGTGAATTAGTTCTGGTAAACAACATGATCATGAGTATACAAGTGGGGATTTTTATGTCTCCAAGCTAAAATGCCCCACATCACAAAATATTGAGATACATTTGGACTTTCTAAAATCAATTTGCTTTTCAAGGAAAACCTCATAAGCTGAATCTACCATGAAATCCAAAGTAGTACTTGGCATAAATTCAACTTGCATATTTCTTCAAAGATGTCTCAAATTTCTGAGGGATAGTGTGAAAAATTTGACTATGTGTGTTGATCTTTATCAATCAAAGCAGAATAGACCGACTTGTCCATAGGAAATCTGACCAAGTCGTATAAATATCTGTGTTATGTTGATTTGTTTTTGCCCACCCCTTTGCTGTAATAAAATGTTCAACAATCTATTGATGAATCATTTGAATCAAGAGTATTCCATTTTTAACAAGAGGAGGGGGGTGGAACAGAATCAACTCAATATGAACTATACCCTTCATGTGCCGTTGAACAGTTCTCCGATCCAAACCTTATTGTTGCGTTTAGTATCGGTTTAAAAGAAATAAATTTATGTTTCATTACCAGTAATGGGTGACCATTTTCTACACTGACACATTTTTGTTCTTCTGTAAGGATTTAGGGGACACGCCTAGCACAAACTCTCAGAGACTTGAACTGTTATTTTCAAATGCTAAAAATGGCTGACAAATCAGTGTTCATAATATTTGCAGGGTTTTTCACAATATATCTTGCATCTTCAGTAATTACAGTTTTCATGTGCTAATTTTAGTGCTTTTTATCTTGGTTTATAGGAATTTGTTGTGGTCTGTTTTGCACCCTGTAATGTGAAATTGTTTGCATGTCATCCTCCTCTGTTTCTCCATTCATCACCAAACAGGGCTCGAAACTAACATATGTCTGTCAGTCCACTACTAATAAAAATCATGGCGGACAAATTGAATTGTTAATAATCAGTCTGAATCTGCACTTTTGGACTGATAGATCTAATTCAAAATCTTAAAGAATTCTCTCTGTGAAATGTATAAAATGATTTGAAAATCCAAAGGCAAAGGTAGAACAATTCACTTTTAAAATTCATCCTGATTTACTAATTTTGTTTTCTGGAAAGTCCCTAATTTTATCAATGGGATTATTCAGTCTGTATGATTAAACTGTTTGCGATATCAACAGTTGTAACAGTGTTAACATACATGATACTAAAACGACAAAATCAAGGTGTTCACCATGTTCAAAAACACCATAAAGCTCATTATAATGGAAAGATTCTTATGAAAGCAAGAAAGAGTGGCAGGGTTTATGAAAATGAGAAACAATCAAAAGAGTTTTCAGAGTAAGTGGTTGTGTTATGACTAGGAGAAATAGTTGACATTTTGTTCCTTGTGTGAACATATCATTATCAACATTGTTTAGAATAAAATTAGTTTTTGATTAAAATATAAATGTCTTGCATTGTTTCATTTTTTTTCATTTACCCCAATTTTCAGTTTAAGTGGCATACTGAATAATTTCCCTGCGGACTGATAATTTGTCTATCAGTCTGGCTTGACTAGCAGACTGAAATTTGTAGTAGAGTTCATCTGGCGCATCTATTTACAAAAGATCAAAATTTTGATGTCCTGGTATTGAAAAGCAATATTTGCCTGCTAGTCCGAATATTCTTAATCTGAATGTAATGACATCCCTCAAATAGATAGGGGCATTGATTGGGGACATACTGCTTTTGCAGTATCTCAGAATTCATTAACACATGCAGATAAGCTTATATATTATCTTGATCTTAGTTTTGCTTTTGAACATTAATATTAATTTGCATTACCTGTATTATCTATCTAATTGTACATTTGCTTTGCAGGAGGGAGTTGCTAGAGTGCCATTATCTGGAGCAGGTCCAGGACAAGGAATTGGCCGTGCTGCTGGCCGAGGCATATCTGGACCTGGAGGCTCCGGTGGTCCAGGATTACAAGGACCGGCTCGTGGAGTGGGTGGACCTTCACAACAAATGATGGCTCCTGGAGGTCAGTATAAACATTGCTGCATGCTCTTCAAAATGTGGCATGATACAAAGAGATATAAGAATTATAATGATTTAGGGATGTAGGAATGAAAAGACATGAAACAATAACATGCACAGGTTTGTTCCGAGTCCTTTCTGTGCTACATGTGATTCAATGTCTCAAACTTTCAAAGTTCTACATTTTTCTTTAATCTTCTCTACATAAATCAGACACTGTGAATGATTTTTGATTTTATAGGACATTCGGTCTAGTAAACAATCTACAGACCTTGAAGCATGCTACTACACCTCCAAACCTTCCTTCCGTGCAAAGCGTTTCATGCAAAAATCATTTAGTGCAAGAAACATTTCATGCAGTAGAACTGTTCAAGCCACGCCCCTACAAACTTACAAAGCTTGCAAGTCTGATAAGTGCCAACATATTTTGGCTTTCTTTATCAAATGTTCTTTTTTCAATTATTATGGCTGCCGTAAAATGGCTGAAATATTGCCAACTTGGCGTAAAACCCCAATCAATCATTTAAAAGAATTATTTTTAAAAATCTGAATTTACTTCATCCCAAAAATAATCAAAAATCTAATACCATATTTTGCCAAATATAATATGCAATTGTGTAAAATATATAACTAACTCTCTCTCTTTCTCTGTCTCTCTTTCTCCCATTTTTTGGCCTGAAAATTGTTGTAATACTCAGCAAAAATGACAAAGTATTGTAATTTTTACTGAATATTTCTGCGGAGATAATGAATTCTAAACAAAGAATATGCAATTTCTGTAACTACTTTGGAGGTAAGTCATCTGCAGTGATCTTCACTGCATGCCTTCGGGAAAAATATGTGGGTAATCATCATGTAAATTTCAGCAAAGTATGAGGTTTTGTAGTATTAAAGTTTTAACAGACTCACTATTTCTTCTGTAAAAACTTAATTAAAATCAAATAATTGACATAAAAATATAAAATCAAAAGAGTAAACTAGTGTTTAATTTATTGTAATCAACACAAGTACCATATGTAATGTACAAAGGAATGATCTATCAACCTCTTCGTTAAATATAAAAGTGATTGTGATCAAAGACATGCATTAATTGGTGGTATACATATTGAGTGCATTGGCTGTAAAAACAAAGCTTAGAGAAATAAAAAATTGCATGAAGATGGGTAACATATACCCAAATACCAGTTATTTACGACAAAAAATATAAATACTGGCTTGTGAAAATTGGGCACCATGTCAATTTGTGTCTGAGGCATTCTGCATGATTTTTTTTTCACCTAATAAAATCGTGTGAGACAAAAATACTCTAAAGTATTTCTTTACCCTGAGGGGGTATCTGCCAAAATCAAGGTACAAGCGCAATATACACAACAATGGCTTCCGAAAACATGTGGTGGTCGCCATCCTGTCTCAGTATTTCTTTTATGCAAGAAAAGCTGTTTCAAAAACTCATATTAGCAATTCATAAAAAGAAATCTTAATAAACATTAAGTATAGAAACTAACTTTTTAGTGCCAAATCATTATTTAACCAATCCTCGTTTATTTTAGAATGTGACATGGCATTGAATGGTGGCATACGAGGTGCAGTACGAATTTGAATCGTCTGTTTCAAGATAATTCAATGTGTACATATTTTAAGTGTCAAATTTTTTACAATTTTCATCTTCAGTAGCAATTTTCTTGAGATAGATTATTTCGCTTTAAAGAGGTGAACAGCGTGAATGAAGGCTATGTCTCTGAATGAAACATAACGCAGAATTTCACCAGAAAAAATAATTGTCAAAACGAAAACAATACCATGTCGAGCAGGTATAATATTCATTTTTAAAAAGACTCCTTTTATTTTTTATCTTTACCTTTTTGCCAAAGTTTTATTAATATATTTATATTTTTTTCATGGATTAATGGCACCATAAAGACCCGAATATCGAAGCATGCAGGCCATGCCTACCATTTCATACCAACCATTCACTAAGTGTGCCTACCGTTTCGTGCAAACCGTGCAGATCATTTAAGAAATGGGAAGCCTTTTGTGCAAACGATTCAACATTCCGTGCAACATTTTCCGTGCAGACCATTCAGCGCTCCATACAAACCGTTCAGCGTTCTGTGCAAGAATCGTTTCATTCCGTGCAACTGGTGTAGTAGTACGCTTCAGGGTCTATAGCTTTAGACCAAAAGTAATTTGACTAGACCAAAATTTCTAATGTGCAAAATTTCTTTATCAACTGAAATTCTTATATCTACCCTTGAATTAAGGTAATGCCTGGAATCACTCCTTATGTACATTTCAATCCGAATATGTTTATTTTGAAAAATGGAAGTAGTATAATACCAGAAACACCATAAGAAAACAATACAAAATACAGGACATTTGGTCCAGAATTATACAAAATTTCACCAAACTGACCCATATTTTACCAGAAATGCCCGATGAATTTTGCAATAAACAAGTTCTACAACTTGTATTAATGCTTCTTGTCAACTCAGATTTTGGTGTGAAGGGGTCAGATGTGGGAGTATCTGGAGGAAACCCACATTATTTATTATTATTTTTACATCTGTTATTTAGCCAAAATCCAATCTAGACTTATTTGCTTCATCATGATCTGTGTTAATGTTTATATACAATCAAATATTGAGAGAAATGTACAAAACCTGCATCTTGTGATCCTGCCTGTAGATTTTGCATGTTCATTGACTAATTCAGAAAATTTGTATTAATTTGGACTGTGCTTAAAAGACTTAAAATGATGTTTTGCAGGACGTCCACCAATGATGGGTGGAATGAGAGGTGGTATGATGCGTGGTGGCCCCCCTCCAGGAATGAGAGGCAAGTCAACTGATTAGCAGAATCACTTGTAGAGATATTATATACAAGCATTTTATATATGATCATTACACAAGCATTACAGAAGAAGCACTGACATTCGACACATAATGATATTCTATTTAAAGCAGTGTTTCAGTGAATTTATAGAAATTCAATACTGAGCATTAGGACAAGAGGAAAAGCGAGCATAAAGATCAGAAACACAACACAACCTACCCATACACACACCTTAAAAAAAAGTCTTATTTTTTCATTCTCTCAAAACATCTGTTTTAATACCAAAGTTCTTTGACATGAACAATGTTACATTTATACCTTGAAAATACACCAGTAATGTCTGTTTAGCATGATATGTGTTAATATTTAAGTAGAATCAATGTAAAAAAAAAAATAGTCTTATTTCTGAATTATTTTCATGTCACACTGTACAATTGGAAATCAAGTTTGTTGCTTGGCTATCTTTGTTTTATTTACATATACATGCCTTGTAGACTTGTGGTTGAGGAGGCTTTGTTTTCTTTGTCACTGATTTATTCTGAATCATTAATCATAGGCTGACAAATCAATTCTCACAGTCTGCACATTCCATAACATCCTGAAGTGCAGTTGTAGCAAGAGAGATAACTCCCCCTATCCTAAACTTTGACAATTTTTTTTTAGCAATAATACCTCTCTTCACTATGAAGTTACAGAAATCGACAATGTCTTGTACAGCTAATTTAATCTTCATTATTTTGTTTTTTATTACACATGCAGAAATATAAATCATAGTTTGTTTTTGGTTTTTTTTGGGGGGGGGGGGGATCATGAAATTTAAAAAAAAAAAAAATATTTAAACTATCTAGATTTGTGAATGAAAATTAAATAGGTGTTTTTTGTTGTTGTTTTTTTTATAAATGTTTTGTAATTTTTTTTTCTTTAGGTTTTAAATGAATGACATTCACAGTCTTTATATTTCACAAATTTCAGTGAAAGGGTCATATGCACCTAAACTACTTATGTAAAATGCATTGGTATTGATTTGTTGAGTTGTTCAGAAACTGCTGCAGGGAGTTGGCTTTTCCTGTCCTCCTCTGTATCAGTGTGTGCTACAAGTCATCAGAGCTAGCAGATCACCCTCAGGCTTGGCAGATGTAATTCTGTAATGTTTCAATTTAGATGGGATATCCACATACACACACCAAATTATTACATCGAGGTTTAAGTGAAATACCCCCAGGCCAACTATTATTTCTGATGGCTAAATCAGCCTCTAGTCATCATTACTGGTGTATTTTCAAGGTATAAATGTAACATTGTTCATGTCAAAGAACTTTGGTATTAAAAATATGGATGTATTTGTTATCTCGAGAATGCACAAGCAGGAGAGATTCTAGAGGATGGAAATATTTTCCTACACACAAATTACATTAGAGCATTGAAAGGCAGGCTTTGAACTTCCTCCTTGGGGCTCTGGAGTTATTTCTGGGAGCTGAAGGAATTGACTTTGAAGAGGAATGTTTACATTATGAATGTTTTATTAAGGAAGCAATTTGTACATTCATTCAATGCATATTAAATGATTATAATTGCAATTTTTCAGGTCCTCCTCCTGGCATGGGAAGGCGATAAACTGACAGAAAGAGAGGGTGTAAAAGGGATGCGTGTGCTAGGGTGTGAGAGGACTTTCTACATCAACATTAGTGAGCCAGTGAACAGTTTTTCATTGACCATGAAGAAATCATTTCAGATCATGTGTTGTTTTCATGTAAATAAAGCATATAAATCCTTTTAATATATAATGTGTGAAATTAATATGGTGGATTTTGTGAAATCCACATTTGGTTCTAATATGCAGAAACATGAAAATGATGAATTTTTTTTTTTTTATTAAGGTTGTAACTCCTAAGATTTTTCTCGGCCCAGGTTTCACTCTTCTCCCTTAGTACCACATGTTTTGATTTACTACATTGTAAAATCACCGGAGTCGTAGCTATTGGTGGGCATTTGCTGTGCATTATCAATTTATACCTGATAATATTTGTCATTTTTCATCAAATTTGGTTATGGAGCATATTTTGGGGAAGGGGGAACTAATTAAAATTGTGAATTTCATGACCACTTAGGCCAAAGGGATGGGGATCAAACTCTTAAAAATATGATACAATCTTTGAAAATTTTTACTGAGGGACATTAAAATTGGACAAACTGTGTAGAATCATATGTGTAAGACTGCCAATGTTCGTGGGTCGGGTTCAGGCGCCAAGGTTGACCATAATATTAAGGCTTGTAGTGAAAACGTATGAATTCTGTAAAGTCTTGTGCATGGCGTGAAGAAAAATTATGTATTCATATATGGAGCATAGAATCCTCAGATTATTGTAACATTCCTGTCTCTGTGTCAGGAGCTCAGGCTTGAGGACAGAGGTGAAGATTATACATTTAATGTAGGAAATGGCTACTTGGTTTAACCTGTTCATTGAAGAGGTGTTGCATGTTACTCGGGTGACTGATAAGACCCATGAGCCTTAAATTGCGATAAGGGTATTGATGAATACAAGAACAATCGACTGGACTGTAAACGCTGTAGTTACGGAAATTAAAAAGGAAAGGAATACTCAAAATTTTCAGTTTTTTGAAATGTTTTAAAACAACAGAGTCGGTCAACCAGAGAAGTGTGCAAAATAGTCCAATGCAAATTTCTAGTAGATAACGAAGATTTAGACATTACAATGCCGATAACAAATCTGATGGATTTGCATCGATTTCACAGACAATTGCAAATGAGGGTGTTGTGACAGATTTTTTAATCGTATCAAAACTTGGAACAGCTTTAACAAACCGTCTACAAATTCTAAATTTTGTACTACTTCTAAATACTCTTGAATGTTTACTACTGTGAATGATAATCGGGAACGCCATACTTGTACAAAGGCTCGCCTTGTTGGTAGCATGATTCCTGTCAATATTCGGGCCCAAACGTCTGGCGAACTGGGTTCAAAGGTAGCACAATGGTTTTCTGGCTGTAAGTGGTATTTCCCATTTGGTATGATGTTGCCACACCTCTTGCACATCAACTGCCAAGGAATGGGGATAATCCCGAAAGGTTTTGGGTGCCTTCGGAGGATCATCTGTGATAGTAGCATGGGATTTCAGACTTTGTGGTGACAACGTTTGTACAGAATTAAAAGATGATTTCTTAATTGCACATCAACATTTAGGGTTCTCTCGTTGCCATGTTGTTCCTTGGCGCCCTCAGTGCTCTTGTTGTTTTACGCCCCTTTGAAAATTGTTCACTCGCTAAGACAATATCTTAATTGCTGTAGTTAGCAAAATTTCGTCATTAGAAACAACTTTACGGAGAAGAATAACGACTTTAAAAGGAGTTTTCATACACTTGTCTGGACTCCTCTTATCACCCCAAGACCACTTGGATATTATAGTCGTGTGAATCCTCAAAAGTAGCCTTGAATCCACAAAACGCTGCACACCCTTAAATGAAATAAATTGAACCCGATACAAATGCACTACTAAGTAACAACTATTTGCATTTTAAATTTGATTTTAGATATGCTTTATTATACAACTCAAACGCTAATATCAACAATAACCTCAATCCCCAATTTAGTAGTTATATTAATTTACATTAATTTTGGGAAAAACAGTAACCGTTAATCCCGCAGAAATGCATGTACTTTTTGAAAACCCATATCGGATAGTGCAGATTCAAGTTTCTTAAAATCATTGCCCCCTGATTTAGGGTAGGTCAACAAAAGGAATCAAAGTTATACATGCGAATGTATAGGGGAAATCTTCTCAAGAACCACTGTGCCAGAAATGAACGCTTCCTGACAAAGTATATCCAAGTTTGTGCAATTCATTGCCCTCGGAGGTAGTGTGGGGCCACAATAGAAATCAAGTCTTGAATGCTGATATATAGGAAAATCTTTAAAAATATCTCTTGAACTATTTAAGCAAGGCCTTTCATATTTTGTATATACATTCTTTACGGAAAGTCCTTTCATGCGATACAATGATGCGTGATTTTGTGACCTCGACCTGGAAATTTGACCTACTTTTAATAAAAATCTGACCTATACTATATCTCTATTGAAGATAGAATTTTCATATCTTGTATATAGATTTCTTATGAAAAGGTCTCTCACAGCATACCTTGATCTACATGTATGACCTTGTGACCATGGTCTTATCCAGAACAACCAGATCATGTTAGTCATATTGGTGATGCATCTCTGGGTTGTGTGAATTCATTTTCATTTACGTTATGATCCTCTGAGGCTAGGTTGGGGCTACAATATGGGGTTAAAAATTTTCATAGGAATAAAGATTGATTTTTAAAAAATCTTTTAAAAACCATACCAGCTGAACAATGGCAAAACCAAGGTGACTCAGGTTATCGATGTGGTCCATGGGCCTCTTTGTGTGTGTGTGTGTGTGTGTGTGTGTGTGTGCAGTCCTGTAGGAAAATAAGAAATGTAATCGGAAATACAGAAATTACTGGCACTATAATAATACAAGCAATGAACTAATTCTATGTGTCAGTATAATTGTGTGTGTGTGTGACAAAACGGCACGGCCGTTATGAATTGCAACAAATTCAGATTTGCTTCAAAACAGATCAAAATTGTTTAGAAACTTTTTATATAATTTTATCTAAATGTTTTATTTTCTTAACAAGGTTAGAGAGTTTATTTCGTAAACACTAATTTGCCAATTCAGGGCGTGACACTTCTGGGCACCCATACCCGTCACACGGTTCATCCATCGTTTCGGGTACCGAATTTGCATTGGGAACTTTCAATGTTCAGCAGACTGACGGGAACTATAATCATCAACTTGCCCGTAATTCTGTGGAATGTTTACATTTATTTCCACCGCTGCCTCACAACGTGCTCCTGTCTTAGACGTAAACCAGCCAAACACCGCCTTGAGTTGTAAGCCTTAGTCCCAGGTATATTTTATGCTTTATGCACTAAAATAAAACATCTTTTCCTAAATACTAAACAATAAAACTACCTAAACGACATACGATAATGAAAAGAATATACAAAAGTAAACAACGAACTTCCTTGAACTGCGAATGAAACTAGCTTACCGAAAGTAGTTTACTACTTCTGGAATTCGCAATAAAGAGCATGAACTGCAAATGTGGCCCACGCTTGTTTCACAGGCGCAATCTCTTTCTTGCTGGCCACATAAGTTTATAAATACAGCTCAAATACACACAATTAAAACTACGGAGACACATTACTACTAAAACTTGCACAAAACAAACAGTATTTATTGATTGATTGTTGTTTTCCGTCACACTCAACAATTTTTCAGTTATCTGGTGGCGTCCAGTTTTTATTGGTGGAGGAGAGAACCCATATACAATGTACCCGGGAAGAGACCAACGACCTTCCGAAAGTAAACTGGCAAACTTTCTCACATATGTCGGCGCGAGCGAGATTCGAACCCGCGCCGACTAGAGATGAGAGGCCTTGTGGTTTTGAGCGCGATGCTCTAACCACTCGGCCACAGGCCAGTGTTTAAAAAAAATTAACTTCATTATACCTTGCCTTTGGGTTGCCATGCAAAAAGTGTGTTTCTTCCCATGGATTTTGTTAAATGTTAGAAATGGAAACAAGACTTGAACAAATTTCGCACTTTTCTGGGAAAAAAATCCTCAGACTGAAACAGTCATGTAAGAGTTGAAATTTTCTCAGTTCGAATTCAACTCGGGTATGAACTGAAGGCGCCCATATGGTACACGCGATCTGAGCGTTTCGCGATATTGTGTCATAATCAAGCTCCAAAATAGCTACACGATTAGAATGTTGGCTCATAGCGTTGACACATTACACGTATTGTTGTTTGATTCCCTATTACAGAGTTAGTGCTTTTGCTACACAACACAGTTTCGAGCAGTCACGAACAAGAGTTATTTCCTTTGGTAATTTTGAAAATGGAATAAACATTCTACATTGAGTAAAAACAGTATTTTTGATTCCAAGTTTAATTGTTAATCATACTTTACTTGCATTGAATAAATTATCTTCAATGGCGGATCCAGAAATTTCTCAATGGGTGGGGTGGAGGCAGTAAACGTCTGGGGCTGTCATGAGGACACCAGTAGGTCCAGGACGAAGCCCTAGTGAACTATATATTTTAGTGTTTTGGGGTATATTTCAATATCATGATATTTATAAGGAGGAATTAAGGGAGGAGGGGTGGGGAGTGAGCCCGGCACGCCGGCGCTGGATCCACCACTGATTTATAACTTTTGTAAATATTTTGCAGTATATAAAATGTGAAATATGATAGCCTTGCTGCCCTAGATTACTTCATTGCCTCGCCTTTATCGATCTACTTCCTTTACTGTGAATGTCCAAGCCATGTCAAGTATCGAATTATATACTAGCAATGCCGTTGTTCATTAGCAAGAAAGGCCACAATAACTTGATCGTGTTGATTTAACCACTCATTTATGCAATGCAGACATGATCAAGAAATTATAAGGAAACTTGATAGGTAGTGTTCTAGTTCTGTCTTTTTTTCTGTTTAACTATTTTTTACAATTTGATAAAAGTGCAACACTGAGAACAGATGTTCTGATTTGCTATGATATTCCGTTCGGTATCTTATAAGTACACCCGTACCCCGAATTATATATATTCATACTAATTGATTCAGACCTGGGGGTCATTAACAAAGCTGGTCCAGGATAGGCAGGAGTGGAGGAAGCTTGTTGCTTTTGCCCTACACACCACCGAGTGTAAAGGACGACGACGATGATGATGGTGATGGTGATACTTATTGATTATACAGGCTTGCACATTGCGCAATAAGAATGCGCATTTAAAAAAAATACTGCAATATGTATTTCTTTTTGTATAACTAATTATTAGAGTTCGTTATGAACTATCTGCGTTAATTTAGTATATTCATGTTTCCAAGTCAAGGATTTGTGATCCACCACATTTCTTACAAACCCTTGACAGATTACGTTTCATAAAAGGCGGTCGATTATATCGCCATCTAGCGTTGAACATGATTTTTAAATCAACCAAACTTTGAAATTTTAGCCAGTCAGAGTTCATGTTATTTAGCAAGAATGAGTATCTCTAACATCTCAATTACATTTATTGAAACAGATTACCAGAACTGTAGGCTCATACACATTCCCAATAACTTCAACACGTGACTGAAAATTGCTAAAGAGTGAAATAAAAATTTGATTTCAGTACACACCCTACACATGTCCTCGGTAATTATTCATTTAAGTAATAAATTTTATTTTGGGAAAATACATGAGGGCATGAACCGCGATGCTTCACGCCATCTGTAACGAAGAATATTGACCCGAGTTGAAAATTGACCTGAGGATCATTTTTCAACGTTGCATACTGAAGCGGGGGTGCTTTTTCGCCGATCAAAATTGATACCAAAAGTCGTGAAATTTATACCCGGGGTCATTTTTTCAACAGGTTGGTAATTTCCTCCCAATCTTTGATGACCTCAACACGTTGAAAATTAACCCTGTTGAATACTGACTGAAACTAAGGAGTTTTGAACTGTCTTTCAACTGAAGTTGTTCTACGCGATTAAACTGCACATATGAATCTGCTTATTAAAATTTCAGTTCCAAAATTTTCTAGAATAATAAAAATTGGTCCGAGATTATCCCAGTGTAAAAAATTAAATAACGCTGAAAATTAGGTTTGTGTGTCCAGCCAGAAATTTTTTGATATCCCCCCCCCCAAAAAAAACCAACAACAAACAAAACAAACAAACAAAAAACCCCCCCCAAAAAACAACAACAAAAACAACAACAAAAAAAAACCAAACAAAAAACCCAAAAAAACAAACCCGAACAAACAAAAGACCAACCAACCAAATAAAAAAATAATAACCTTAAAAATGTATATATATATATATATATAGAGAGAGAGAGAGAGAGAGAGAGAGAGAGAGAGAGAGAGAGAGAGAGAGAGCTCCGCTGAAGGAGGTGGGTTGATAAAAATCCTTAAAAAATATGAACCACTGTATCGTACACACTTTGCATAAAAGAAAAGCATGCTTAATATCCTTCAGAACGAGCATTGGGGTTGGTCGTCTAGTGTCCAAAGGCCACGGCGCAAGGGTCACAACAAAAAGTATGCGCAAAAGACATTTTGAATTTTAGTGTAATTTTCTTCCCATTTTGTCCCCCCCCCCCTTTCTTTTGTCACCTTCTATTGTGTTTTCTCTTTTAAGATTGACGTCTGGATTGTGTGTGTGCCTATCATATCGGTCCAATTTCGGATGGTATGTAAATCCCGAAAAATGTTTTCATGAAATTCCTCTGTCGCGTATTAAAGGATCTGAAATTAGACAGAATAAAAATCAGACATTTGTGATTTTAACAAACGATAAGATGCAGTTTTCTCTTCCGAACTATGCCAAATATGTTTTGGTATCCTCCCCTGGGGTCCAGCGCAGCGAGTCGCAATCTCTTGTTTGGCCATTACACATTTTTACGCTTTGGCTGTGGAAAGGATATCCGTTTAAACCACAATCAGAGCTTCGCGCCAAGTTTAGACTAAGCAGTGTGTGACCTATACAGTATAACTCTTGTTTTTAGGCTTTGTAATAATAATCTTGAACATTTTGTTTGTTGTGGAAAAATACTGTTGTTGGAGGTCCTATAACATCCACATCTCATAACCATAGGACCATGGCGGAGGAAGGGGGGGGGGGGGCGATAGGCATGCACGATGAACTATATCAGGCACTTACACAAACAACAACCGTTTACAACATATATAACGAGAAATTTGTATCTCTCCCTTTTTTCCTAGTCGGTATCCTAAGCAGGAACTGGGGAAAAAATTAGGAATTCTGTGCAGGTGGATAGTCTATTTCCACTCGCCCCAAGTCAAATGGAATACCCCTCCCCCAAATAAAATTATTGAAACAAAATAATATCAAATAAATAAACGATTTAAGTTGACATAAATTAATGGTTAGACTCCTTTGTTATTACTGAAAAAATTCTAAGATTAAATTAAAAATAAATTCATGCAAAAAAGGTAAAGCTGAAACAGTGCCTTAAATTCCAGGTAGTCCTTTATTTACTGACGACACAGATTTAAAATATGTTAAATAGTTTACTTCCTGGACTGGATTACCCGCTAGTATTTTAAATGTGTCCACAGGTGTCTCTTTCATTATATATACCTAGTCTAAAATTATTTAAAACAACAATTTATAAAGTAAAGTACAATAAAACCGTTGAATATGACAGTGTTGGAGGGCATTCAAACGTTGCACAAGTACGTAATTATTTGCAAGTTTTTAGACTTCTATTTACAAATACTATAAAGTCGGTACACATCCTTTTGTTCGTTTCATAACGCCATTATCACATGTTCACTCAGCATCTGTCAGTTGCCATAGATAATGCCCCGGGGCCTTTTATTCACTGCACAACACGATTCGTTTCTATGGAGCCAACAGCAATACGAGATCTCGCGCGAAATTGGATCTTGGCCTTGGGCTATACCCGGCAGTAAGAACGCGAGACAACTAAAAGCTCATTATACTTGGGATTTTATCAATAGGCGGCTTCGACTTCACACGGGCTGGTTTGGACAGGGAATTTAACTAGAAAATTTACACAGTAAGTTTTTTTAAAATGTTATTTCTAAATAAACTTTTCACACATTTGATAGTATTTTATTGATCACTGTTAATCGATCGTTTCTTGAACCAACGATGTATATATTTATACCTGTACACTAGAAGGTTAAACACACTAGAATCTGTTTTCAAGACAATGTTACCTGACTGTTAAATCATTACGATGTATGTTTCTCAGAAATTGATTCCTCTCCCCTGCGGACCAGGACGATGACGTCCCCTCACACCCCACCTGCCACTTCTCCAGCCACACATAATGGACACTACCAGAAGATATCCGGGGTTCCTTGTCCTGCTACCCCTACCCGATACACTGCCCCCGTGCACATCGATGTCGGAGGGGTCATTTATACCTCATCTCTGGAAACTCTCACAAAGTAAGAACACAGATCCATGCTATGGCTGTATATGTTTGTTTGATGCTAGCTTAGGATTTATTTTTGTTGATATAACCAATAATACAGAATTCTTCATTCACCTTAAAGGAGTAAGGGAACACTCATATTAGAGTGTCTGAATTTTCAGTATTTGTTACCTTTTTATCAAAGAGAAATATTATGCAGTGCGATTTAAACCCTGATACAAGCTTCTATATCTCGTGGTAGATTAGTTGTTGTGTGTAAAACAGCCCCGGGCTCATTTGGCACATGGAACAAAAACGACGACTAGTCTTTTCTTCTTCCACTTGAGAGGACCCCAAAAGCTTTACACAAATGGGAAATTCTCCGAATCCGCCCGAGGCTAACAGCTTCACTTACAATATATGAAGTATTAGGACATTGAAAACACAATATTCTAAATATTTAAATTGCAGATTTAATGATTTCATAAAATTTTGCCTGAGGTACAAATTTTTTTTTTGATGTGTAGAGGCCAGAATAAAATCGAACAAGATCTGATTAAAAATGATTTTGCGCAACATTTCGGTATATTAACAATGGGTGGAATACAAACTTGATTAGACTTGCAGTGCTACTACTTTAAAGAATTTTTGTTAGTACATAGTGAGATTTAATCGAAGTTTCTTTGTTTATTTCATCCTTAATTTTAAAAAAAAATAGATTTTCAAGAATCAATATATTTTCGTTGATTTATCTCATCTAAATTCAAACCATACTATCCTTTGACAAATATGAACCTGTGTCTTAAATCTCGGTTTCCGTAAACTGTGGACAGTTATATTTACCACCACCAAGGAGGATATGCTTTAGTTTGGTTTGTCCAACTGTCTGTCTGTACATGAGATAATATGAATTTGATAGAGGTGGACCTTCAGCCAGACAAAAAGTTACTAGTTTTGGTAGAAATTATAAAATGTTTTTGGGATGTTTTATTTATTGTTAAATTTTCCGTTTTGTTGATTTTGATGAACTTACTGCTGGTTGAAATCTTTATAAAGCTTGAAGATCATAGTTAAAATTATTACAGCCTTCTAAAACAGTGTTATCAAAATAAAATTGCACCATTATCCCATTGCAACTATATAAACTCATCCGTGCGTGTAAGCATCCGGGGGAAAATGTTGTGCATATAATATATTGAGTAATAGTTCAGGCATTGTCTCGCACTTTCTACAGCGACAATTGGTGGGAAAAGAACAATCCATATTGATTTTTTAGTCAAAAGGTCATAGGTCATTGTCACAGTAAGTCATCGATGTCTGCGTCACCGGGGTTGTTCTGAACCAGTACTCACTGAATTCGACGAATGACAAAATACATGACATTAACTCACACGTCTGTTTGGGAATGTTCTAGTCTTTTAGTTTCACTTATTGACAGTGAACATGCAAAGAAAAGAAATGCGTTGTTGAGCACATTGAACGACACGTGTAATGTATTTTTGGTCTTCCGTGACTCGCCAGCTTAGAGCCTTCACTGTGTTCATGGAATGATTCTTACAGTGTATACACCGTATAAAAGTTACTATTTCCATTTTCTATTTTTATACTTTTACATTGATAAAGGGTGGACATTTGCTATCTTGTCCAAAAAGTCAAAGGTCAAGGTAGTAGCCAGTGATTGAAAGTTACAATGTTGTGGACATCGTATTAGGAATACCAGTCCAGTTTTCTGTCTCGTACTCACTACAGAAATAGGATCATCCCAGTACATGTCAAGGTCACAGTAAGAGGCAGTTAAATATTACAATGCTGGGGATATCGTACTTCTCTACTCTTTAGTCTTCGTACTAAAATACGCTGCGAGAGGGAAAGAAAAAAGTCATTGAGTTCTGGATAAAAAGGTCATGCTAAGACCACAAGTTCTGGGTAAAAAGGTCATGCTAATGCCACAAGTTCTGGGTAAAAAGGTCATGCTAATATCACAAGTTCTGGGTAAAAAGGTCATGCTAATATCACAAGTTCTGGGTAAAAAGATCACGCTAAGACCACAAGCATTGTTTGAATGGAGTAAAGTTTTTAACACCATATAAAGACTACCATTGCTGTTTTTCTTCTCCCAGTTGCTGCAGAGGTGACAGAAAAGAGAAAGTTGCCAATCGATATCTAGGTCAAAAGGTCATTGTGGAAAGTTACAACCAGTAACTGAATACAGCAAGTGAGCACGTACAAGCGATAAAAATAGTACGTTTGATTTTGCAACATCATACATGCCACTTTTATTGGATATGGCAGGGATATGGTATCTATTGATGTCAAGGTCAAAGGTACGGACATACATGTACTAACCAGTAGTTGATGAATGTGAATGGTATCCGTGGAATGATGTCATGTTGCGAGGAGATGTCCTGCTTAACATTGCCTTTGTTAAGTTGGAACCCAAACCTCGATATAGATTCGCACTACATAATGTGGTGACCCAGTCCACTGCCCAAATTGTTCCCAAGCCTCTATACTATGTCCAGCCACTCTACCGATTGTACACGAACAGTGTATAGGGGTCCCCGTGTCACGCACGCCAATAAATACCTTTTGACCTCGAAATGTTCATGTGTTTTCTACCCACCACTCGAGTACAATTTAAATATGAATTGTCTGCATAAAAATAATTAAAATACTACGTCACGAAAATAATTTTAACAGACAGACGGGCAAATCGATTATTTTAGGAGAGCTCTACTACGTAACAAGCCAAATCAATGAATTTATGTTCCTTGGTTAAGGTTATATGAATTTGAATTGTGGTGATCTTGACGTTTGATTACCTGGGATTATCCCATTTCAGATAATGTAGGTCTTTGGTAAGGATTGTCCTTAAGGTCGAGACGCTCTAGGCCAGAACTGGTCTTACAGTTCAGAGGTCTTAAAGTTTAGATACAGTGGTTCTTTGATAAGGAATTTTCTTAAAATTTAAGACTCAGTAGGATTGTACACAGAAGGTCAGATGGTAAGTATTGCACCTAGAGTTCACGCACTGCAAATCTTTGGTAAGGTTCATACACAGAAAGTCTTTAGAAAGGACTGTACTGAAAGTTCAGAAACTGTAGGTTTTGGGTAAGAACTGGCCTGTAGAGGTCAGATACAGTTATGTAGGACTGTCCTTGATCTACAAAGTTTTTGGTAGGGACTGTTCTTAAAATTCAGATACCGTCCTTAAAATTCAGATACTGCAGGTCAGAGCCGTCCTTAAAGTTCACCGGTCGCGGTACCTCAGTGGTTAGAGCGTTCGCTTCGTAACCGGGAGGTCGTGAGTTCGAGCCCCGCTCGTGCCATGGCCGCGTCAAACCTAAGACGAAAAATAGGTAGTGATTGCTCCTTCGCCAAACGCTCGGCATTTAGAAGTGAGAATCACGGGTCTTTCGGATATGACCTTAAAAACGGAGGTCCCGTGTCACGGTAGGCGTTGGCACGTTAAAGAACCCTCACTGCTACGGCCCTGAGCGCTAAGCATAGGTCTAAATTCTTGGTACTTCACCTACAGCTGGTGACGTCTCAATATGAGTGAAAAATTCTCGACGGGACGTAAAACAAACAAACAAACAAACAACAATCCTTAAAGTTCAGATACTGCAGATGAAAACTGTCGTTTAAAGTTCAAAGGTCTCTGGTTATCTTCCGGTAGCAGTAGCATAATGGTTCGCTTCGCAATCTGAAGGTCCAGTATTTGATTCTTAAACCGGGCACCGCGACAACTGAAGATGTTTAACACGGACAGTAAGTGGTACTTCGCCAAATGCCCGGAACCAGAAGTGAAGGTCATGAACCTTTCTGACCTTAACAACGGAGGTGTCGTGTTACATAGGCGTTGGCACGATAAAGAGCTCTCACTCGGCCTTGAGCGTCATGTGTTGGCCAAAATTTGTGACACTTTACCTATAGCTCGTGACGTCTCAGTATGCATGAAAAATTCTGAAATGGGTCGAAACAAATAAACAGTCATCGGTTATTCTTGCATCTCGAAATTGTATACTGGTTACGAGCACCTATATTAAGGATTTATGAATTGAATTCTTTGAACTTCACTAGAAATATTGTTGGATTTTGCATCCTGAGCCAAGATGAACATTTTCACAGGGACGACATGGTGTGTTCTAGATATCAAATATTGATAGAAAAAACTCAAAAATGATATGCATTAAGCAGTATTCACTCCATCTCATTGCTATTGTAATTTATTCTTTTGCACAATCCAGATAAATTCAATTTTAGGCACGATACCTTCGTTTTTGCACACACACACACACACACACACACACACACACACACACACACACACACACACACACACACACACACACACACACACATATATATATATATATATTTGTGTGTGTGTGTGTGAGTGAACTTGCAAATTTCTTATACGCTAAAAATTTCCTCTCGCATGTAAATTGACTTTGTTAATTTCGCGAAAATAAATTATAGTGAAAATCTGCAGGTATGTGAATTCATAGCACTATATATATATATATCTCAACTGGAAACTCTAGCCTTTTTAGAGAAGAGCGCAAATGTATTTTTCTCTCATCTATCGTGCCCAACACATGAGATAAAGTTGTTAGTTTTTAACTTCGCTAAGTCATTGTCTGTATTAAAAATGACGTGAGAACTAAAAGTAACACTAAACTATGACATGCCCTCCAGTCCAAACAAGGAAATCTATTACAGGGACGGAAACTAGTACCATAAAGGTTGTTATTTAAAATACTCTTCAATAGATAAATGTTTTATTTTTCATTTGTATTTAAAATCCGTGGGCACAAACTTTGAAAATATCGTTTATGCCTGATCCTAGCTGGAGGGAGCCCAAGAATAATTAGATGACTGCAGCCTGTGTATTGGTAGCTGGGGGCTCAAAACGCTCTTATTTCTAATGAAGTAGGCGCCAAAGGGACATTGTCTTTTATGTAGGACGGAATTCTCTCCAAAACATTGACTTTGACGAGAGAATCGCCAAGGGCCTCGGCTTGTAAAGTTTTTTAATTGGAACTCGTTCCCTTAAAAACTGAACGGGAGAAGACACCACTGCTGGCGGATAGACTTTAGCAGCACTCTGTTCTTGTAGCCATGGTGTATGTAGAGAATCTTGTCAGACTCTGGGCAAATTTCGCTTGTTTGGATGGCCTATTATCCATAATCATCATTGGAGGTGTCTGGACAATCAAATGCTACATAAATGTTCTTCTGGGCTATTTACGTACGTGTATATGTTCAAGATGTTAAAGGAAATCGTAATATTTGCAATACAGTATTATTTAAAAAGGCAAACATGCATACATATGTAACTCGTGAAAGTAAACGAAATTATACAAAGACATGTTGATTGAAATTCTTTATGTATAGCACGATATTTTGTTCATTTACTGTGGTTGTGATGGGTACACCATTTTATCATTTACTCTCAAAGATTTCCTGGTGAGACTTTAGCCATTACACACAAAGATTAAAAGTTTTATTGTCAAGATTGAAATTCTTACACATATCACATCTTGTTTGATCTATAAGTAATTTGCTTTTTCCCTCTAGGTGTCCTGAATCCAGATTAGCCAAAATGTTTAACGGCAGCATACCCATCATTCTCGACAGCTTGAAGCAACACTATTTTATAGACCGCGACGGTAAGATGTTCCGGTACATCTTATCATATCTCCGTTCATCCAAACTCATCTTACCAGAAAATTTTACGGAATACGACCAACTTCTTGAAGAAGCCAGATACTTCGACATAAAAGGTATTGTTAATCATATCGATATCATCCGGCGTGCAAAGAACATCAAACAAGAAAAGTCAGACTCGCGTTCAGGAGGTACACCTAGCGGCGCTGGCGAGTATTGTGACTGCATCGCTGTTAGTATCAGTCCTGATCTCGGAGAAAGAATCTCTCTTAGTGCGGAAAAGGCGCTTATTGAAGAACTTTTCCCAGAATTGATTCCTGCGCTTATGGACTCAAGAAATTCCGGATTTAATTTGGACAATAGATACGTTATTCGGTTTCCTCTAAATGGATTTTGCAAACTGAATTCAATACAAGTATTACAGACCCTGTTTAATGCTGATTTCAAAATCGTGGCAAATACTGGCGGGGGAGTGGAGGGCCAGCAGTTCAGCGAATATCTGTTCTGCAGATACCGGAAGTGTTAGTGCTACAACGGAAAATCTTCCTCATCACAATATGTGCTGTAATATATGTATATCATTCAAAGTGTTCGTCTCTGTTATATACATTGTACCAAACTGTACCTATTTGGTTTCGTTTTGTTAAACTTAATATATTGCAGCAAACGAATGTTATGTACAGAAAACGGCACAGAGTTCATATAGTTTTTTTTCTCACCCTCTATAATATAGTTGCCAAAGACATTTTGTCCCATTTTACATAGATGAATGTTGATTTGTGTTGTTTTCTTTATCATATTTATGAAATCCACATTATTTCATGTTTTCTTGTTCAATGCTAATGTTTGATAATAAATGTATATACCATGTTTCTTCTCTGATTTTCACGATCCTCGCCTCACTCTTTACGAGATTAAAACAGTGTGCACGTGTTAATGGTTTTAGAATTCTGAGTGATACTTTTCATGTATATTCACTCCAATCTTTCAAGGATGATATATGGATTTTGAAGCTGCAGTTTTATATGTATTCTCTCTCTCTCTCTCTCTCTCTCTCTCTCTCTCTCTCTCTCTCTCTCTCTCTCTCAACTTTCATTTCATTTCACACCCGACTTTTCTCAATTCATTTTCCTAAAACTATTCTTTAAAGGGTTCTTGTATGATTTACAAATGTTATGTTGTGATGATATGAGTTCGCTCAGTAGTTAGATCACCCGACTAGTAATGCAAGAGTCCTGAAGAGTCCCGAGTTCGATCTTCGATAGATCTAAAGATTTTTCTCCCCTCTGTTTCTTCAATAACATAGTAATATCTTGGGGCCTACGTATAAAATCTAGTGCAACAATCGGGGACTACCAAAATATTCTAACTCTACAACAGATCTGATAATATACATTTTTTGGGGGGTAATATCAAGATAGGATGCAAGTGAATTGTACATGAAATGTCATGATAAATTATATATTACTGAGAATGACCCAAGTGAAATTAGTTAATATTGGAGAAGCTCTATCAATACGACATATATACAATGTCACAGGTTCCATGAGAAAAAAGATTAATTTGACCGTCTTTTTCCAGCAGTTGGTATGCAAGCTGTACCTGGATTTTATTGTGGAAGATGGTGCGTAGTTTTATTTTATATTATGAAAAATGATCGACTAGAGAGATGATCAATCAGACGACTGGGGTCTGACATTTTGCCAGTGGCCTCGGACTGTGGCTGATTTAGAGCATGCGCCTGAGGCGAAACTGCGCACAGCGTGGCTTAACGAAAAACGACCTCCCTAAGCATCAGCCATATTGTTGTTAAAGTCGGAAAGATATTACATTTTATATTAAGCCTTTGTGCATATTCTTTTTCAATTCATTTTGCAGGTACTGCCTGTGGGCAAAGTGTCTCCGTACAATAACTGAATTGCTCACCTACCTTTTCAGACATCCATTTCTAATTTCACGACAGAAACGCGACGTTTGGCCGCTGGGGATGGGGTTCGGTTTTTCATGTGAAGGAGTTATTGAAACTAGATTTTAGAGAATAAGATTGATTATATTTTTTATCCGCACAATCGTGGATATACATAGGATAGCAAATGTATAAATTATTTGATTTTAGTATGAATTAAGTGTGGACAAATTTATTCGGAATGGAGAAAAAAAAATATAAAAATAATGCAATCATATTTCTTTGACACAAGTTGGGATAACGCCGAATTGGGGGTGGGTGGGTAAAGGTATTATTCCAAGGTAAACAAACATTTTAAAGGGATGAAAAAGCGGTTTTTTTAAAAACGTATTATACACAGAATATTTCAGAAGCTCCTAGACCCACTTCAGTTCTAAACATGTAAATTGAGGTATCGCGATTTCTTGCAGTAAAAAAATCGTATGAATAAATAATATAAACAGATAGAATATATGAAATTTAATCGAGCTGCATTTCAAGATCTAGAAATAGATTTAGGTATACGTCGGAATCTCGATATTCTCGTATGATACTCAGAATGCACAAATTTTAACAAATTTTATAATGTGAACTTTACAAAAGAACTGGACACTTAGATCGTACTTTCTTAAAATAAATCACACTCGGGTATTTTTGCATGTACTTGTATTGTATACACTAAATCAAAGGGTGTGTTTTACCTGTTAAATGAACTATTAAAAAAAAAAGTAAACCGAAAACGTGTATAGACCTAACTGAAATCGAGCCGACTTTTTAAGGCACTTAAATGCAGTTTCATTGAAAGAACGTTTTCATTAAGCTTATCAAGAAGTGACTGTGCTCCACTGGAATATTTACTGAATATTGTACAAGAAATCTAGAGGATAGCTGTGGCAGGAAATGTGAATAGAGTGACGTGCCCCTGGGTAGTAGTAACGAGGCTATGTACTAATGTGATGACTGCTTTAGTCGTATAGTTTTCTAGTTTATAGAAACAGTACACATTTCTCAGACTTAGTGATGGGATATTTTGGGAATTTCATATTGGATTAAGAAAGCCTCCTATGATAAAAATACTTTGGTTGACTATTTAAGTACGTACGAATATATTATTTCGGCTGTCCGTTTTGTTTTTATTTATCTATGTATTTATTTATTTGATTAGTATATAGAGAATATTAAAAATAAACCTGCATACAGCACAAAATAAACTCGTTTTTTCCATTGTCAATTGCCATTTCCATCAGTGAATAGAGAGATTAAAGTCATACCTATAGATCCGCTCACATAGCCTGCTAGCGTGAGCGGATCAAAGAAATGAAGTACATGGAAAGTACTCCACGTAGTAAGTTACTGTTGCAGAGTATAATTTAGACTTATTACATAGGTGCAGCTCATACCGTCATGTATTTTCAAAATAATAACAAATTCTTCAAAGCCTACGTCAAAAAGAATTTTATAAATTACCTTGTTGCAATTACATATCACCATATGAAACGTGAAATTTAAATCCTCGCTACATTCGATTTATGCAGCATTTCATTTCCACCTTAATTAACAGTCCACGGTCACTTTTTTTACGTGCATTTAATGTGATAGTTTGTTCTCACTTCCAGGGAACCTTTCGTTACGTCAAGTACCATGGTAGATCTAGAGGGTATCTGCAAATATTTGTACGGAGGTTAATTGTATTTTTCCTTTTGTTGGAAAATTTTACCCCATAAAGGTTTTTTTGCCATTTGAGTAGTTGCCCCCCCCCCCCCCTTTCGGACTGGAAAACAATCGTCTATATACTACGACCACGGTTTAAAAAAACCCCCAACTTTGAATCCTCCTCTGGTGCGCTTGAATACAGAAGATATTACATAGCAAGGGAGCTATCACCTCCTTGATCTTTTTGATATACATGCAGATATTGGGGATGGAATTGACCGTGTAAATGTATCTACGCTTCGAGCGAAATATAATCGCTTTTCGTACTATTATAATAGAAAGAATTCTAATCTATTAGTTTTTTTTCACAAAAAGCATTTCCTCTGAAATTTTTTTTTTAGATCAGAGTGATGGCTTTAGAAAAGACTATTTATGGTTTGAGCCTAAGTTGGTAATCCTCACAAAACAGCAAACATTTAAAAAACACACACATTCATCGCAAAACTTGAAGAGAAATCTGTGAGAGTTAAAATCCCCCTACCCCCCCCCCCCCAAAAAAAAACCAACCAAAACTTATGGGACAAAACTATGTATGGGTAAATTTGATACCCATTTCGCGAAAATATTTGGAACATTACGTTAAAAATGAATCATTCTATAGTCTTCGTTAAAAGCATAATTTGAAAAGTGTTTTTGTTTTTATTAAAAAATAAATAAATAAAAACAACACAGAGCGATTTCATGAACTAAGATAAGATCTCTACCAATAACGCTATTTGCTGTGAATTTTGTTGACGCAGTCGTTCTATCTTTCCGGAAATATGCAAATCATACGAAAATGTTCATTTTAAAATTTCAGTCTTGGAAAAGTTTATCATTTATATCGTCATAGTTTGCAATTAGAACAAACATAACAAAAGTATGCATGCACTCATCATCAGAGTAAAATAAACTTTTTGAAGCTCACCTGAACTGAAAGCTTAAGTGAGCTTTTCTGATCGCCTGTTGTCATTTTCTCATTTTCATCTTCTTCTCCAGAACCACAGAACCAATTTCATTGAAATTTGGTACAAATCATTCATGGGTGAAGGGAATTCAATTTTGTGCAAAAAAGGACCATACCTTCGTTAAATGGAGATAATCACGAAACTGCAAAAATAGAGAGGGGTAATTTAAAAATCTCAAAAAGCACCGTACCAGATAGGTTCAAATTTACATAGCAGCTTCCTTACATAGTACAGATTCACGTTTGTCAAAATCATGTCCTCCGGGGGTAGGGTGGGACCACAATGGGTTATCAAAGTTTTTTATGTGAATATATAAGGAGAATCTTAAAAAATTCAGAATCACTGGACCAGTAAAGTTTAGATTTACATAGCAACTTCCGGATATAGTGCATATTCCAGTTTGTTAAAATCAAGGTCCCCGGGGGTAGGGTGGGGCTACGGTAGGGGAACAAAGTTTTACATGCATATATATATAGGGAAAATCTTTAACGGTAACTAAGTTCACCTGAAAGTTCCTTATTTACAACACACAGGGTTGTAACTGAGGATCTTAGAAGAGTCCACAGAAGGATTATGAAGGCTAGGTAGGAGACACCATCAAATATCATTTTCCGCCCTCAGTTTGGGACTTTAAGGGTACTACCAGGGTATCTGGGGCCACCGCAGGTGAGGCTACTTTTTCAGACCTCGCTAATGATTTAATGTAGGATGATCGAATGAAAAAAAAATGATAAAGGGATAGAGAACAACAAAGTCAAACATATAGAACCCTTAAATGGGGACACTTGGACCTTTAAGGTATGAGCTCGCTCAGTGGTAGAGTGTGACCGGGAGGTCGTGAGTTCGTACCCTGCTAGCACGTGTCAAACCAAAGACGTGAACATAGGTAGTGATTACTCCTTCGCCAAACGCTCAACAATCAGAAGTGAGAATCACGGGTCTTTCGGATACGACTTTCAGAACAGATTTCCCTTGTCGCGGTAGGCGTTGGCGAGAGTTCCTCGCTGCCAAAAGTCGTAAGTGCTAAGTATATAGGTCTAAATTTGTGGTACTTCAACTGATGACGTCTCAGTATGAGTGAAAAATTCTCGAAGGGACGTAAAACAAACAACCTATTCTTACATCATATGGGGTCATAATGAAGGTTAATAGCAAATCATTATTCGTGGAAGAGTCTACAAAAGGAGAATGAAGGCAAGATGGGGGCCCCCTAGGACTACCGTGTTCCGCCCTCAGTATGGAGCTATTGACACTGGTTAAGTACCATTAATCAAACAAATTTCTATTGTAGATTCTTGTAGCTCGTGTTCTTTCAACATCCTTTCATTTAAGACTTGATCAGACAAGATCAATATTACAGTTAGTGCGACAGAATTCTTCATGATATAAATGGACAGTTTTGTCTTGGACTAAAATGGCCTTCTGTCACTGGATAAAACGCGTCACGTCTAAAATTTCTTTAGAGCGCAACATGACGTCAGTAACGTCCTTTTTATCTTTACAAATTAAAAATTTTGCTCCTCGACAAAATAAAATTAAATAATGTAAAAACAACACTTGCTAGGTTTGTTTTTGATAAATAGTGAGCAGAAGTTCAGGCCCCGGGGATGGGGCATATAGACAATGCAGTTAAAATGAAATGAATTTCTCCCAAAACTCTTCTTTACACCCGCCTGTCGTTTGTTAACTATTTAGTTTCGACTTCTTCAGAATAATTTGGTCAATTTTCATCAAATTAGCTACAAAGTATTCTTGACAGAAGGGGATTAATGTGTGTTTAACTTAAAGGTCCCTCTCCTAAGGGAGATAATTAATATTGGAAGTATTGTGTGGTCATTTAAAGATAATCTAATTTATCATTGGATCAAAAATGATTTTATATGATAGCTTCCCTATAAAGTGTACATTCATATTACTCAGACCTTGTTACCTGGATCATAGTGGGATTTCAAGAGTGGTTAAAGCTTTACATAGCAATATGCACACTTGTATAGGCAGTATCTATCTTAAGACTATAGTTGGCGAAACCAGTATACAGATTCAATTTCACTTAAAAGTGACTTTATCAGACAGAAAATTGATGAGAAAGCACTTCGTAATCAGTTTTGCCTCTGCAACATGATTGATGTGCAAGGAACCTTCCCCGGTTTTTTCAGCAGTGTTGAAGATCCAAACAAAAGAGTTTATGTCTTCTATGTATTCTGTGTATCTTTGCTGTTTACCACAGTCAAATACAGATAACAGATAAATAATTCAACGTGAAATGTTATTTTCCACAGAGTGTCAGAGCGACACGCATGCCCTCGCCCAAAGGTCTTGACTCTGCAAAAAGTGATTCGACTGGAACCATACAAGTGGTTACCTGCGTATTCTAATGACATATCTACATGCATATCTTTCATTTCAAAATGTCCATGCGTAAGTGAGGTGATGAGCGGAAACCCACTTGAATTATTTGAAATTTTCAATGTCCAAGTGGCTCAACCCGTCCAAAAGTTATTCGACCGGAACAAAATATGACTTTGACTTGCGTATTCCCTATATCCCAAATTCCATATAAGAGGAGATTGTGAATACTTCGGATTTTTTTTTATAAGTCCTGGGGAAATAATTCTGTCAAATGTGTGTTGAATTCACCCAAATACGGACTTAATCTGTGTAATCTCGTGACATAGCTATATCCCGAATTTCAATTAAAAATGTCCATGCATTACTGAGATAGTAAACAGAAAGTATGCAGTGTTAGAAGTCCAATGGGCAATTACTTTGTAAAAATATTCAACCAAAACAAAATAAAGATAGATGGTTGAATATTGTTTAACGTTCCGTTCGAGAATATAGCACTCATATGGAGACGTCACCATTGCCGAATTTAGGTCTATGCTCCAGGTTTACGGCCTTTGAACAGGGAGGGATTTTTATCGTGTACACCTGCTGTGACAAGAGGCCTCTGTTTTTGCGGTCTCATTCAAAGGGTCGCCCCATTTAGTCGCCTCTTACAACAAGTTGGGGGTACTGAGGACCTATTCTAACCCGGATCCCCAAGGGCCAAATAAAATAAGAACTTGATATGGATATTATCATTATGTATCTATATACCAAATCATTTGAATGTGTTCATCCGTAGCAGAGATAATGAACGAAACTGAATTATGAGTGACGGAAGAACGGAAGTGTTCAAAGGGAGTAGTATAAGGCGTCTATCCGGGTGGGTCAAAGGTCAAGTGCACGGTTCTATCCGGGTGGGTCAAAGGTCAAGTGCACGGTTCTAGATAGGGGGGTCAAATACACGGTTCTAGATAGGGGGGTCAACTGCACGGTCCTATAGGCTCAAGGAATTCATCAGGAACCAGAGCCTGGCTATGGATTTAATTTTCCAGACACTCAGGATGTCACAGGATTAGAGTTGGGATTATATAATGCGCAACCTATGACCAAAGAAGATTTTAGCTTGATCTCGACTACCCTGGACGGCATTGTGACTCGCATTAATGTGTTACACAATGAGATTGTCAATCATACAGGAATTCTTTTAAAAAAATTAGAGGAGTTAGACAAAAAGAAACATGTTCGCTGGGCGCCACCGACTGAGAAAAAAACCAAAGAAAAAGACCCCTGTTACAAGTGTGGGCAATTAGGGCATTGGATTATAGACTGCCCAGATGCGGAACTCAGTGATTTCATGGCTCCGGTGCCTGGAAGTAAACCCCCTGTTAAAAGAGACTATCCGTTAGCAGACAAATCTAACCCAGAACCACCTGCCAGTAAACCTTCGACCAGTAAACCTCCGGCCCGTCAACCTTCGACTAGCAAACCTTTGACCAGTACACCTCGTACCAGTAACCCTCCGCTTATCAGAGATTATCCCATTCCAGAAATCTTCAACCCTGAAGAACCTCCTAAAAAGAAGCGAAAATTGAGCCGCACTAAAACACTGTGATTATGGACAGACTTTAAACTGATTCTCATGTTGTTCATTGTTTTATTGGTTTTAAATAAATGTTGAAACTTACACCTCTGTCTTTTTTTTCTTTAGGATTATCACTCAGGATTTTACATTGGATTTTTAACTCAGGATTTTTACATTGGATGATCACTCAAGTTTTAATACAGTAGCTGACGTTTCGTTCTATTATGACGTCAGTCGATCGATACTGATTGGAAACAGCTTCAGGCCTTTACCGTAAACCCTCGTATAAAAACCCTATAGAATAAGACCGTGCACTTTACCCCGTTAGGACAGTGCCGTGGACCAGTGCCGTTGAGCCTATAGGACCGTGCAGTTGACCCCCCTATCTAGAACCGTGTATTTGACCCCCCTATCTAGAACCGTGCACTTGACCTTTGACCCACCCGGAAGAACCGTGCACTTGACCTTTGACCCACCCGGATAGACGCCTTATACTACTAAAGGGTAATACTATATGAAGCCATTTCATGGTGGACACACACACACATAAAAACACACACACACACACACACACACACACAGTATTTTTTAAATTGCAAAATCCAGGATTCTTCTGACGAACTGTATTTTTTGGTACGCATAGGCCTTCTGTACAACAATGAAAAAGAGATGGCAAAGGTATATCCCATTACAAGGGTACATATTAAGTTTACTTACTTTATTTTCAACATTGGATATATAATCTTTCCTTGGAATATAAGTACATGTACTAGACACACGCTGCGTAAATACGAAAACGGACACCAGGATTAGTCAGGTATGTTTGATAGATAAGCCTTATAGAAATGTGTATCGGACTACAGAGGATTCAGACTGAAGCAAAAACGACTTTGCAACTATGTCTATGTAATTTTTTTTTTGTTCAAAGAACAATGAATTGAACGATATTAACCCCGTGACACGTAATTTTATTTTTCTATGCGAGATTGTTTGAATATGCACCGGTAGGCACCCTCTTGTAGTGTTGATTGAAGTATGACAAAGAGTTTTGGTTCAATGTATTTTAATTGTCAATGAGCTATACAAAATAAAACAAAATCACACTAAATACAATGTTTCTTTTCCAGAAATATACATCATATTAAATATACAAATAAATGTTTGGAAAAGTAAAGCACAATTACATTAATAACATACCCTGAATATATGGCAGTGCCACACTCAAACTCTCTCCATGGAACAAGGGATATTCTAATACAAATAAATAAGATTGTATAAACTCATTGTTGAAATTATTTAAAAAAGATTTCATAATGAAATATTGATATTAGTTTGTCTGGAATAAAATATCAAAAACACTGTAATTTGCTTACCAATACAAAATGTAAACTGGCCCGAATTCTAATCGAACATAGCTGTGCGAAGGGCGGCGTCAGAATAGTATTTTGTAAGACCTACACGTAGTAAGCGAGTTATAAATAAGCTGACAAACCGGTTTATCCTTCAAATAATAAGCACTATTTGTAAAATTCTTTATCATCTTCACTAATCATATAAACAAAAAATATTAATATTAAATTATATCTGAACTTAAATATATATTTTACATATTTTATTTAATCTCTAAGAAAATGATACCTATATATATATATATATATATATATATATATATATATATATATATATATATATATATATAGATATCTCGCAAATTAATTACGGCGCGCAATTCGCGTTTAAATTCCGTAGAGAGCTTTATGCGTCACAGAAGTTATTTCAATACATGGCCCCCTGGGATCGCGATGGGCCAAGATCAAAGGGGTTCAAACTTTCAAAAAGGAATATACACATGTAGGTAAAATCTTTATAATCTATTCAGTGGCGTAGCTAGCCTGGAAGTGACATGTACGCACAGTGACAAATCCAGAATAGGCTGGAGGTCTGGGGGCCGTTTTAAGGCCCACAGTGGGTCCAGGGCAAGGCCCTTGTGGGGGCCTAATGGGCGAAGTCCCCGGAAGCTCATGGGTTTGGAGGTTTTTAGGTTACATTTCTGGGTTGTTCTAGCTATAAAATCATGCATATTAAAATGAAAAATTAACAATTATTTTTGTTGTTGTCAAATTAATGTGTACGCCTGGGCGTTCTGGCGTCAATGGCAACTACGCCACTGCTATTGTATCGTTCTGTATTCAATCATAGGCTCTTCTTATGGTAGGTCGGGCAGCTTCGTAACTCACGATTCTCTTGTTGATTTCAGTGTGTTCTAGTTGAGGATAGTGGATATTTTGAAAAAAAAAAATCTGTTGTTGAAATGTGTGAAATAGGCTTTGTTATTTATGAGATAAATTTCATTTTTGAACAACGAAACCCACGAGGGCATGAACTATGACGCTTTACGCCAGTATATTTCAAGTATGCTGGCGTGAAGCATTGCTGTTCATACCCTCTGTATTTTCAAAAATGAAATTTGTTTTGTTTTTATATTTTACTTTAATTTCTGTCGGAATTCCCAGCCAATAAAATAGACGGACTACATAGTTCACATTCATGAGGAAATGTCTATCATTTTAATTGGTACATATCGAATGTTAAAAGATACTACTAAATGCATATCTTTGGCAAGTTTTCCTCTTTCTTGCATTGTGATCAAATGCTGAACCCTTACATTTGATACAAAAATTCATTCCTGTAGTTAGAAAAAAATGAAATTCATAAAACTTTCCTATAATAGATTTTCATTTATTAATTTAGAAAATTCTTCAAAAAAGTAGTGTAATATAAATGTTTTTTCTCCGAATTTTTTGCGTCTCCACTGACCTTAACTTAACATAGGTGCTGAATGTGGCTACGTAGTACAATTAAGTATATATCCTTACATCTAGAAGAAGTACAATGACTGAAACATATTCGATTATCATTATTGTTCAAAGCAACAACAATAACAACAAAGGAAGGTTCTTGCTCAAGGCATGTACATTGTATATTGATTTTTATTTTATTTCATGCATCTGCTCGCTTTCATATATTTTCATAATGTTGTCACATTGTATATTTTGCATTTACTGGGTGGGCGGAAATACAAAAATTGCACAGATGACGTATTATAATTTTTGTATTTACATCCACCCAGTGAATTAAAAATCAACAACAACCCCCCCCCCCCACAACCCCCCCCCCCCAACAACACCCAACACCACCCCCAAAAAAATATGACAACGGTCAGCAAGAATTGTTCTTTGAAAATAAATAGAGACTTTAAGCAAGTTTAGAAATTTCCAATAGTTTGTAATAAAAGAATTATAGACGCAGAAGGTGGGTGTGTTGATTCTTTTCTTCTTTCAGTATCATCAGTTCAAGCTTACAGCTTACACAACATTGCAAAAGTGAATGTTGTACAGGTAAAAAAAAAAAATGGGGACAGGACTCCCCCCCCCCCCCGACTCTACGTGCCTGTAAACTATGGACAGATGTAATACCTATGCTTTCACATGTATGCCTATGATATTAGATACCATATACTTTTTGTACACTTACAATTCCTGCTGACGTTTCAACATCTTTAGACAAGGTGTAGATCAAAGAGCGATAACTCTGACCCTATGTTCTGTGCGTTGTATGCGGGCATTCCTCCCCATTTCGACGAAGTGGACAGCAGGTAATTAGTGTATACACATTTACAAAGTATAACATTAATCACTGAAGAGCCGAGGATAAAGATTCCACAAGGTATAGGTTCCTTATACATGTAATTGGAACTCTTTTTAAAACTACTAATATGAACAACGGGAGTAAATGAGGGGTTGATATAAAATAATCTGATTTAACAAGTAGAAAACCCTTGGACAATTTTCCACATAATGTCATAATGTCAAAGAATGATTTTAGAATTCATTGGTATCATTGTTATTTTATATATATATATATATTCTATTTCAATATCTCTGTAATAATCGATTAGAACTTGCCATATATATATATATTCTATTTCAATATCTCTGTAATAATCGATTAGAACTTGCCAAGCTTATAAGCAGGTTTTTTTTCTATCAACACAATAAGATTCAATTGCATTCAATAAAATCACCACAGCAAGAGCATAGTTGTGATTTAAAAAAATATTTGTTTCGAAAAAATAAGAAGAATATAGGCCTAGGTGGAATCGGAAAACAAGTGAATGAAAAGGCCAAGATAACTAACAATCTCGTAATTCCTATAGAAAATACAAATCAGAGAGATGGGCAAACATGCATCCCTGGTCATACCAGAGGTGGGATCAGGTGCTTGAAAGAAGTAAGCATCCCCTGTCGACCGGTCACACCCGCCGTGAGCCCAACATTCCGATCAGGTAAATGGAGCAATCTGTTGTAAGAATCAGTGTGCCAAGAACGGTCTAACAATTGGTATGAAACACATCCGACAGCATTTGACTTAATGGTAAGTTGTACTGGCAAACTAGATCGTTATAACGACCATAAAAATTGCGAAATGCTGACTTTAGACAAGACTGTACAAACCCATGTAACATCTTTATCTGTAGCCTGCCTCGATTTAAAAACTGATCATATGCAGAACAAAGTCTTGCGTATCGAATCAGTTGAGAGATATAAACACCATATGCAGGCTATGATGGAATATTGCCACATAAATAAGGGAAGTTGACGACAGAGAAATTGAAATCATCCCGTTTGTCATAAAGTTGAGTTGTTAGTTTACCGCCAGTATCTATTGTCAATAAAATATCGAAGTACGAAGCAGATGTGGAGAACTCTGTGGTGTCTTTTATTTCAAGTTCACTGGGATATATCGAATCGAGATATGAATGAAAATGATCATTGTTAATAAACAAAACGTCGTCGATATATCTAATGCCGAATTGAAGGCCACAGCAAAAGATTTTTCCTTCTCATGTAAAAGTTTTTGAATGAATTCTGCTTCATAAGAATATAAAAACAGTTCAGCTAACAAAGGAGCACAATTCGTGCATAAGGGAATTCCAACAGTCTGTTGGAAGGCCTGATCACGAAATGTGGTTTTGTATGCTAATGTCCTACAACCATATCGTAATTTTCAAAGAAAAAACATGTCTGGTCTTTTAAAGGTATACTTTAATTATATGGTTGTCTTATTACAGGCACACATGCTATATATACTCTGCAAAAAAAGAAACGCATAGCCCTTTTGAAATTTTAAAAATGCAAATTATGTATTTTACCAGGTAAACTGAAATGGTCAATTGAGTAATTGATTTTTTACAGGTAAGTATGAAACTTTAAAGGTCTGTTCATTTGATTTGGCTCTCTGCCAAATTAGCTCGGCGACTCTCTAAAATTGCACATCACCTCTATCGCCATGGAATTTGGCTTACGTTTTTTACGAGAACTTTGTGCTTAATTCAACCACTACATTAAAGCGTATAAAAGGACGAAGTTTGAAGCTTGAATTCATCATAACGTTAAAATGCTGCCATGCCAAGGTTGGACCCTGCTACTCGAAATATCGTCATTGACCGTCTCCAGGCCGGAGTATCCCAAAGTGAGATTGCACGAACTGAAAACGTAAATCAGAGCACAATTTCTCGGCTGTGGAACAGATTCCAGCAGACTGGCTCTAATAATGACCGACCGAGGAGTGGGCGACCTCGCATTACGACTCCTGGACAAGATCGCTACATCCGGGTCTTTCATCTACGGAATCGAACCGTTGCTGCAACAGCTACTGCAGTCGGAATACCTGGATTGAGAAGAATCAGCTCGCAGACAGTCCGCAACCGACTTCGACAATATGGCATTAGACCCAGAAGACCGTATTTTGGAGCAGTTTTGACACCGTTACACAGACGAGAAAGAGTCCGATGGTGCAACAGATTGAGGGGCTGGACATTCCGCAACTGGCGTAGAATCTGGTTCAGCGATGAGTCCCGTTTTCTGCTACAGAAACGTGATGGAAGAATCCGTGTATACCGGCGCAGGAATGAACGTTTCTCTTCCTCGTGTGTCCAAGAAGTGGATAGCTTCGGTGGAGGTAGCGTCATGATGTGGGCGGCGATCTCTAATGACCGTAAAACAGAACTGGTACATGTCCCGGGCAATTTAACGGCTCAAAGGTACAGAGACGAAATTCTCCAACCTCACCTTATGCGCGTAATTGACCGACAGAGGGAGTTATTCCAACATGACAATGCTAGGCCTCACACAGCCCGCTTAACAATTGACTACCTTCAGCAGAACAGCATTAATGTGCTACCATGGCGTTCCAAATCACCGGATTTGAATCCGATTGAACACTTATGGGACCAACTGGATAAACGTGTGCGCCTGCGCCAACTTCCGCCTCAGACCCTCGATCAGCTCCGTCAAATGTTACAACAGGAATGGCGAACAATTCCACGCAATAACGTAAGAACATTGATTGACTCTATGCCAAGGAGATGCAGAACTGTGTTGGCAGCTCGAGGTGGTCATACACGGTACTAACTTAAACGTGACAGGAAGTGTTCTTAACTGTGATGATCTGACTTTTTTTTCACCAATATCTAAGGTTTGGACTGTAATTTTTTTCAATTGAAACAATTTTAGTGAATATCTACATTTTTTATTGTAAAATCATAATCCAAAATACATCTACTAAAATCTTAAAAAATCCATTATGCGTTTCTTTTTTTGCAGAGTATATATGCCCTGCTTGTACCATTTACAGGATTTTGAGTTAATATATGGATTTGACAAGATAATTTTGATGCAGAGCATCAAATCGGTCGCTAAAGTTTTTAGTATTCTGAATTATTTCAAGGAAACACACAAGAATTGCAAAATGGCATTTTTTATTTAACAAGAACTCCACAAGCCTTAACATTCACCTGAGTACCATAGCCCATACACAGACCCGATTCTTGCAATTCAAGGGACATAATTCAGTCAAATGTAGGTCAAGTGTAACGAAACTTAAACTTGATCTGTAGCTAACCGAGACAAATCAATGTATAATCTTCATCCAATGCGGAAAAAAGTCCGGAAAACCTTAAGCGGAATGACAGACAGACTGACGGACGGACAGACCGAGGGTAAACTGATAATTCCCTTCGATAATGCCGGTAGGGGACTAATGAAAACATATTTTAAACAAGTATAATAGGATTTTCAAGGGTTTTCGTTAAAATTTTAGCAGGCATGATCACGGAGCTACCTTAGGACGTATCATAAGTATGTCTCAGAATACATCTTAGTTTGTCGAAGCTTTCCTAAATATAGGCCTCGACATAAGGTTGTCCTGACTTTAGAGCAACATAACCCTTGTCCTGTGATCATTCTAAGTTTGTATAAACATGGCGGCAGCCATGATATTAAAGCGAAGAGCTCCCAGAAACCGTTAAAAGATATTTAAAAACACTGACAACTCCCTAGGGTGGCAGGGGGCAGTTTTTCTGGTTATTTCATATTGTGTAGTTAATAATTTATTACCCTAAATTACATGTAATCCATACATACTGGTGCTTGTGTACAAAACATGCTCCGAGTAGGTGCCTTTTCTCATTCTGATTTTCTCTCATTTGGGCTATATCCGCGCCACCCAAACCCCACCAGAGTATCGTGCGAGGGGATATAGACACTGTGTACAATCAAGAAACTCTGTCTGCCCTTCTTAAAAATCTACCTTTCATATGGGGCCATCTACCTTCCCTCTTAGCTACAGACCTTTACCTGGATCATGTAGGTTTTCATCTGAATTTCTTCAGCAACTGACCACGTGGCTTAGTTTCCTACCTCTATCCATCTCTATGCTAGGAATCATGGTGACACCTGCATGTTGCACAAAATTATACAATAAGCACTCAGCTACACTTGACATGCATCCTAAAATCCTTTTACACATTTTCACACATGTAATATCACTTCAAATATGGGGTATTTCCAATTTTTAAGAAAGTTGACCGGGCCTACAGTGCCAAACTGTCCCCGGATTCCTAGATTATTTATCGTTTCGATGCTATACTAATGGTGGTTTTCGTAGACTAACACCGCTATTGGGATGTCTTCTTAATGTCAGAGTATAGGAAGACCATTTCCACAGTCCTTGAGTGGATGGACGAATTACATGTATTTATCTTCCCACAAATACTCTTCCACGCCCTCTTCTGTGATGCAAACATTAGATAGTCTACTTAATGAAATGCCTGGGTTTTTTTTTTCACCTCATCAAGTAAAATTTGAATTTTCTCATTGAAAAATTTGGTTTCCTCTTCTTATTAACGATGATGATGATACACTAATCCGCAAAAATGAAATTCACATCCAAACGTGGATCTAAAAGGGGGGGGGGGGAGAGGGTAGATGGGGTCTGGACCCCCTCCCTGGAATTTCCAACGGAAATCTGTCATCTGTCACTCTAGCGTTTAATATTGCTTCATCAACTCTCTCGATCGACTTTATTCGCTCACTGGGTACGATTTCAAAATTCAAGGTCATAATATAATATGAAAATTTCCGTACCGCAATTTTGATGCAGTCTACTATCTGTAAAAACGTGGAAATTCCGGAAACTTCGCACTGGAACCAGGTCCCAGATCCCTGGCCTTTTGGACCCCCCCCCTGAAAAAAACGGGATCCGCGCATGCACAACGGTTTGACTTGGTTGGTTGCATATTGTATAGCGTCACGATCGAGAATTCTCCACTTATATGGAGACGTCACCGGTGAAGGGCTGCAAAATTTAGGCCTATGCTCGTCGCGTATGGCTTTTGTGTTGGGAGGGATCTTTATCGTGCCACACTTGATGTGAAATGGGGCCTCGGTTTTTGCGGTCTCTTCCGAAGGACCATCCCATTTAGTCCCCTCTTACGACAAACAAGGGGTGCTGAGGAACCATTCAAACTCGGATCCCCACGGAGCGTTTGACTTGCGTCGGAAAAACCATTGTTCAGTTATTTGATTTTTAAACTATTGTACAAAGGTATTTTGTAGCTCAGTGGTTTCACATTGCATTCATCGTAGAATTGATTAATATCCTAGCATATGACACATACACGCATACGTTCACGTATCAAAATATCTGTTTTTTTATTTGTGTGTAGAAATAAGTATAGTAATAGTATGATAAAAACAAGTCATGTCCTTACTTCTGCTAAAGCATATCAGTATTCTTGACTTCAGCTTGAATTGATGGATTTGTTTAGAGTTTTACGCCCTGATGACAATACTTTCGCCATTTCACGGCAGTCTCCAGCTTGGAGAAATTTTGAAAATGCAAGTTTTTTTGGAACAAGATCTTTGTTATTATCAGCCGCGGCTATATTTATGATTACATGTGTTAGAAAGTGTGTATGTGGAAATGAGAAAATTATCTTTATTGTTTTAGTAGAATAATTCCTTGTTACCTGTAATAACATGTATACAAGTGTCGAATAAAAGAATTTAGAAAACGTGTAAAATGTAGGTTTTAATTGTTGTTGTTAAATAGATATATTTTATTACACCTTCAAAGAAGAGGGGCATATTGCTTTGCACCTGTGGGATGGTCGCTCGCTCAAAAGAATAGGACTGATACTGTAGACCACATGTCCGTTCAATATCACTTGATCGTAATGATATTTCATAATGTGGGTTGGTTATTAATAGAGGAGGATCTCTATAGGTATTAAGGTCCAAAGTCAAGGGTCAATCCACTTCGGACATATGAAAATACTGTCCGCTAAATATCTTGAAAATCCTTTCCGTAACAGACATCAAACGTAGTACAATGATGCATTGTTAGGAGTACATAACCCCTTTTGATTTTAATGTCACGTGGTCAAAGGTCAAAATGGACATAGTAATGTACTGTCTGCTCAATATCTTGAGAACCGTTTGCTTAACAGACATCAAACTTGGTACATTGGTACATCATAAGGAATAATTTGGGATTCACATGGCAAAAGTTAAGAGTCAAATTTGACATAGTAAGAATATTCTCGTATATTTTAAGAATCATTTGCCTGATTGACACCAAGATTGGTCTCTAGTATATCCTATGGAGTAGATGACCACTATTAATTTTTAGGTCACATGGTCAAAGTTCATGGGTCAATCCTATCTGGAGATAGGAAAATATTGTCCGATCATTATCTTCTTTTTGGCACTACTTTAAACTAAATGATGCATGGGTAACCCTTTTCAATTTTGCACCATGGGGGCATACATATGTGGGTTGGTTATGAGTGGAAAAGAATCTCTATTGATTTTCAGGTCAAAGGTCGCCGGGTGCAGTGAAGTACTTTGTAAAATTAGTCTTCGCCCAACATCTTGAGAACCCTTTGTTTGATAGTGATGGTATTTTTAAAGTACAGGAGTTGGACATTGATAGTAGATGATCCCTATTGATTTTCAGATTAAAAGGTCAAAGGTCAACGAGTGCAATGATTACTCTGTACTATTTGTATCCAATATTTGAGAACCCTTTCTTTGACAGCGATGCTATTTCATACAAGGGTTAGTCATTAGTAGTAGATGGTCCCTATTAAATTTCAGGTGAAAAGGTCAAAGGTCGCCTTATGCAGTGCAAATGGTGCCTCCCCATTATCTTAAGAACTCTTTGATAGTGATGATATTTTATACATTGATTGGTAATTGGAAGTAGAGGACCCTTATTGATTTTCAGGGCTTTTTTTTAAATTTGCAAACAAAACACCCTTTTTATCCTTCAGAAAAAAAGCCCCCCCCCTTAAAAAAACCCCAACAAATACAAAAACCCAAAACAGTGACCGAGAGCCTGTATCACTCTTTCGATGGTGAAATCTTAAATGTCAATACATGTATCGGTAAGTTACTCATGCGGACAGGTTATGGTATGTGCCTTGTATTTACACACACACACACACAAAACCAAACGCATTCTATATCGACAAGAAAGAAAGCCATTAAGCCGTTATGGGTGGATTTTGTTTGTCGGCATACGAACGGGGAGCGATATATCACAAACTCACGGAACCGTTACTGTTGGCAGGATGCTATCATCACATTCTATTACATTGTAGTTCCATGGTTGTTTTTAAAGCAATGTTGAGATCTAGAAACTCTAAAAGTTTATATATATTGTTATGCTGGGCTTTATGGGTAAAGTTTAGTCACACAACCTACAGGTTTCCCCCGCCCGCTTGTATTCGTGTTCTTTCACAGTATTCGCAATGGACTGATGCAACCAATCTGTCGATCTTTTATATTAAATAGTTTGTGGACGTGATTGATCATCTGTTTCTGAATAAACATTGTAAAATCCAATCTGGGTGCAAAGATGTCGACTGTTAACTTGTTAAGCACACGGTACAAAATAGAAAAAAAAAGATGTTTGGGTTGATAAAATGTTTTTGGCTTAATTTAATTTGGTTGTGATAAATACAAATATACCCCCACCCTAAATAAGGAACATGTAAATTCTCAATGGTGTTCTAGAGGTTGAAATATATTATTCCTCCCTATATGAATCTGTAACTAAAATTTGAATGTCAGTTGTTGGGTCACAAGTGAGATACAGCACTACCAATTCTTCCTTATGTAAACAAGGTTCGTGTCAGGTTTTGTTTACATATAGATTGCTTAAAAGAAAATACCACGTTTAAAATAAAATGAGATGTGACAAACACTAGAACTGTTTAACTGTGTTCAAAATTAACTTGTAAATTCAAACGAAATCTTTACTAGTACATTTAATTTATGCAAACAAAAATCATGGCAAAAAGTATTGTTTATATAACAAAGAATTGTGAGCTCTATGTCTCTCATGTTACTCGACAAATGACATTAAAATTTTTGCGGACCATTTGAAATACCTTAGTTTAGCATTCTAAACATTAAAAATGGAAAAATAAAATTTGAAATTTTCAACTCGAATCATGTCCATACCCCTTTAAGCAAGTCATGACGTATCTCGCGGAATACACGTTTTATTGCAGGAAATCTAGAATTAAACTAAGCAGTGCATTTTAAAAAGAATCATGAAGAGGGTAATTCGGCTACAAATGAACAAAAAAAATTTTGAAATTTTGTTCCCAAATGACGATGTAACACAAATTTGACCACGGATTGCTGTAAGACCCTTGGATATGGGAGACAACCATCTACAAAATTACAGGTTTATCAAATAAAGCCAAATAACTCTACATCTTCAAATCCGATGCATTCACATTATACAGAAAACATTAGACATTGCCTGCAAAATATCACTAACGCCATGTAATATATGGAGAATCACTGTGATTTTCATGATATTCACCCCCAGTTCTTCAAAAGACTCTTTCAAAATAAATCATATCATATCAATATTGCACGACTCTCATGTGGACTGCCATTTAACCTTTGCTACGGTCAACTGCTGCAAATATTGACTAATCAATAATTTTTACAGGAGGAACAATGCATATATATAAGCCTATGTATTGATTGCTTAGCTTCAATGAATTATATAGAGAACATATTACTGGAAACAACAAACAAGCTGTTTCTGAAATCATAGGGTGAGAAACTTATAAACCTGTATATTGAAGCACATTTATTTATTGGGTGGTTGTGGAGGAGGCTGTGAAGTGTTTGGAACTCCACGGAGAAATGGCGTCTCCGTAATGATACAGACCCATAGAGAGACACCCATAAAACAATGAAATAAAAGAATAGGACTGATACTGTATTTCTGACAAATACCCCTCCCCCCAAAAACAACACCAATAAGTCAAAACTATGATACAGATTTAATTCAAAGCAAGTAGTACACAAAGGGAATAAATATATAGCTGCATTGAACTTCGCCCTTATTGTATTTATAGATGTCAATGTCCTTGTGCAGAAATCAACATGTCTTTCATAAAAAACACAAAATCAAGTTTTGATACCCTAATTTGGTATGTACATCTATATGTTCTGATATACACACATTCATCGCTTTTAAATCATCACTTCTGGAATAACTATGCATGTAAATAAGTAAAGAATACTGCCCAAAATATACTAGCAAATTGTCTTTGATTTCACTTGAATATATATATATATATATATATCTATATATATATATATATATATATATATATATATATCTATCTCCAAACACCTACTCCGACTCCGACAAGAGAGAATAAAGGGAAATCATCCACAGAAAAAATTCAAATGGACTGCAGCTTTACACGGTATATACATTTGATTTGCCTAACGGGGTCACAGCCCCAATAATGGCGCAAAGTCATCTAGTAAAATTCTCCAAACAAACCAACTCGCAAGTGATGGGGGGGGGGGGGGATTCTACTTCTGTGCCCATTCATATCCGTCACTGGAACGCACATGTCGTATGAATACTGTGGACCATACTGAGGTTATAAAGAACTCCACTTGTTCCAGTGTTTTATCTGTTCTCCAGTTTTTCTTCTCTTGTGACTCGTAGAATTTCTTCACAATTGTTATTTACATCACTTCCGGTGAAACAATAGTCCTCTTCCTCCTTCCAAATTACAAGATACGAATTTTACCTTCTATCATTGTATTTTGAACAGCTCTGTTAATGAAATTCAGTAGGCATTTTGAGTACACTGTGGACTATGGAGTATGGTATCTACCGCATATTCGGAAGATGTTTTTTAAAACCAAAAATAGCAAATTCGACAAAAATAACATATCTAAGTATTCAATGAATAAAATTCGATCTGTGTAGAAGATTTCATAAGATGTATAAACATTGTGTATGTAAAGTGGTCGGAAATAATAAACTGGTTTTGTAAGTACCTTAAGTATATCATATACATTATAATTTAGAATTAAAGGACTTATTTACTGATGTTTCGTTATCCTGCAGCCATACACCGAACTTGTCGCTTCGGTCATGATCTATTCAAATTCTATATGATGACGTTTTCGGTATATAAGGTGCAAAAAGGTAATGATCAATTTCCAATCTATTAGAATTAAACTATATTGTTAGAATATATATAATGTGTAGCTTACGATGTGTTGATCCCAACAAACAAATAGTTTATGCGAATGAAGTTGTAAATATACCAACGACAAAAACATTGGAAAATTGAATACAGAAATTATTTACGCTGTTAAACTAAAATTCTGATGAAGACTATATAATTTTACAAAACCAGCTTAGGAAGAGCTAACATTTTTGGCATCAAATACGAATTTATATTTAAATAACTAAAGTTACGTGTATCTGGGCACTATTCCAATACACTTTTTCATAGATAACATATCGCTTGACTTGCCATAAAATATTTATACTTGCACTGAATTCTGTGTAGAAACTCTTCATACAGTGACGCTCAAAGGGCTCCACCCAAAGTATTTCAACATATTAAATGTCTTCTAACAGACGTCTGGAGTGGGAAATGACGGTCATATGACGTTAAGAGGGAACGCGCCATCGTTATAATGGCAATAATTCTGGTAAAACTCCATTGTCTTGTCTACTTTCATACATTAATCAATCAATTTCAAAAGTTTGTTAATAGCAAAATATTGAAAGAATTCAGGAAGAACTCAGCTTTAAAATTTTGGCAAATTTTTCTGCAACGTTTTGTTTGTGCTTTACATTATGAAACTAAATTTTTCTATTTTATTCGACAAATTACATCGATTACATTTTTCATAAAGACAGCAAAGAATACACACACACGATACAAGGTGATAAAGTTCTGCTTCACTTACTTTAGAAACTGAATCGTTTATGACGTAATTCGAGTAGTGTTACCTGTATGCTTGTTCCTTTATTTCGCAGAATTGAGAGAACCATAAGGATTAGGTGGAAAATCAGTGGCAAACATACAAAGACACTCCCGATTATGTCCCCTGAGCCGACGAGATGGGGCGGATTGAATAAAGCCATCTCCTCCTGGATAAAGGATATCAAAGATTAGTTTTATTAGATTCATTATAAGATAAATAATGATAAATGGTATGAAACATTTTTTTTCTTATTTTTTTGTATTTTACCGTACGTGTTATCGGTTTATTAGAATTTTACAGAAAGAAAATAAATTTTACAAAAATAAAAAAAAAAAAAAAAAAGAAAAAGAAAAGACAAGTTTATTGTTTTTTTGTTTTTTGTTTTTTTTGTTTTTGTTTTTATTATTGATTCACTCATTAAGATTTATTAGCTCACTTGAGCCTTCGACTTAAACTAGCTCTTGCTCTTTTTATCACATAATGCTTAAAAGGATCCATCCTCGCTTCTCGAGTATGGGGTTATTTTCTGCTTCTTACAATTAAGTAATTACAAATCTTTATTAAAACAGAAAACCTTTCATGTCCCTATAACAAATAGTGTTTTTTTAAAAGCACGCCACGTGTTTTGATAAAAATATCACTTTTAAAGCCCTGCGTGTTTGTCTCGTTGCTAGAGGGTCATAGTAATATCCCCAAGTAAATTCTAGTTTGCGTATGAATTGTATCTCGTTCTATCTTAACCCTTTTAGCGCATAATCTGTTAAAATCCTGGGTTTAGCCATTGCACTCGTCCTCTCACTGGATTGTTTACTCTCCGTGCGCGTCCGAAGACCGAAAGGCGAAATCTCAATGTTGTTAAGAAAGGGCCTTCAAAACTCTTAATTTTTGCATTTAAACGATAATTTTCAAGTTTAGAAATGCGTTATTTTTGCAACGTTTATACATTCAACTATGCAACAAAATTAGAGAAACCCCGTGGGGATCCGGATTGTTAGAATAGATCCTCAACACCCCTAGCTTGTCGTAAGAGGCGACTTAATGGGGCGGTCCTTCGGATGAGACCGCAAAAACTGAGGCCCCATGTCACAGCAGGTGTGGCACGTTAAAGATCCCTCCTTGCTCAAAGCGCCGAGCATAGGCCTAAATTTTGCAGCCCTTCACCGGCAATGGTGAGTGAAAGATTCTCGAGCGGGACGTTAAACGATATATAATCAATCAATTAAAATTAGAGAAAACTCTGGGAAAATTGTCATTTTACAATGTTTGAGCAAAGTGAGCTGTGGTGTCTCTTTAAACTTATGGCACGTTACTGTAGTAACAAAATACATCGATTTACACACATAAGACTATCCCTGGCCTGCAAATCTAAACAGAACAGTGACTGTCACTGGATTTGCACTAAAAATGACCGAGTGATGATTGTTTGTAAGCACCAATTTAAAACCAAATAATTTTGGTTAAAAGAGGTGAAATAATGTATGCCATATCGTGCAGCCTCATAAATACGTACATGCGATAATTTAAAAGTGTTTTGTAAGGTGGACAAAATTTGTCGAAATTCGGAACATACAATTTTAAGGCAGGGCCCTCAAATTTTGTGTATAAATTCTTTTTGGCAAAACCTCATTATTTCGTGAATAATGTGTTGTTGCATAGATCATGACGATTTTAAAAATCTGACGTATTCAATATCTCCTGAACTATTTAAGGAAGATCTTTCATATTTTGTATATATATATATATATATTTCATGGCAAGACCTTTCATTTTATACTATGACCTTTGACCTTAGAATTTGACGTACTTTCAAGAAAACATAACCTATTAAATATCTTCGGAACTATTCAAGGTAGGGCTTTCATATTTTATATATAATTTTTTTTATGACAAGACCTTGTGACACAGGTGTGTTTGATCTTTCATTTTCTACTATGATCTATTACCTTGGTCTTATCCAGAACAATAAGGTCATGTTAGTCATATGGGTGTTGAGACATCTCTATGTTATGTGAATTCATTTTCAGTTATGTTGTGGTTCCTTTGGAGCTAGGTTGGGACAACAATATGGAGTCAACATTTTTCATGGGAATAAAGATTGATAAAGAAATCTTTTAAAAACCACAACAGCTGAATATCGGCAGGGCCAAGGTGACTCAAGTGAGCGATGTAGCCCATGGGCCACTTGTTAATCAGTTCAGTTCATATCGATAAATCTAGCTTCATAAATTTATTAATTCTGTCTTTTAAACAAGTTAGTATATCAAATATAAATTGAATTATTAATCAAAAATTGGTTTAGATTTTAAAAGAAATTGGTGATTATAAAATGTCAAAAATTAGTATCATTAATGTTATGAATAAATGTATTTCATGAAATTGGAATATCAAGTATATATTGATAATTATGTGTAATATTACAATGTCATACCCGGCCAATAATTGTAGGTACATATAGATAGTCTAAAACAGAACACACACGGGGACCACTCAGATGTGGAAATCACAATTTATTTAAGTGGAAATAACAACTTCAGAATTTAAGCCAAGTGTGAATGAACCTGAAATGGATATCGAAGCGCATTACCATCAGTGTTTCATGACATAGTCCTATTTTGTGTTTTGCTTTTCTTACAGTGAAGTACCAGTACTTGACACGGTTATTGTTAAAAAGGGACTAAAATACTACATATACTGGTACTCATTATTATTAATCTTTATTTTTTATCGATATAAATATTAATACTCGTAAAAGCCGATATAGACATGCAATAGATACAAGCAAGTAAAATCAAAGTATCGAATAAACACATGTTACAAAATCTCGGTTGTTTTACAAATTAAGAACCTGACAATCACATCAAATGTAAAGGGTCTATCAAAATATGTTTGACAATTATGATAATTATAGGAAAGATGGACACCGGTGAATAACATCTGCCGATTAGATATTACTTACATATTACGTTTTAATGGTCTCAATCTAATCTCTGTCATGTATCAATTTAAAAAAAATATTACTTACAGATTATGTTTTGATACCCCCGAAGTGATGTAGGACAAAGTTACTCCTAAAGGTTGTCGATGTTTGTACATAAACGCTTTAGATTTAAATAGTTACTCTTGAATACACGATCATATTTAGCTTTTGTTAATATATTACGAATTCGTGGCATTTGAGAATAAAACCATTTGGCGTCCCTGGTGACTGGAAGCAATCAACAAACAAACAAACGTATAAACATCTGCCATAGCGGATGACACTTTAAAGCACATATAAAATGGTCATCATTGCAGAAATTGAAATGAAACACAGTTACCCTAAACTAATAATATCGACTGTTTACTGTTCTTTCTTCAAAGAAACACATTTAATACGTACCGGTACCTGTAATAATGACAATTGTTTTGTGAATTCAAAAGTAAAATTGTTTCGGACAAAACACGTTTTCCTATTGATTTTTCGCGTTACAATGAAATCAATTCCCATTTAAACTTACCTCTGATTCTCTTCATCAAATTTAATAAAGAAATCGATCACTCCGCAACTCCTTTATGGAAGACACGAGACCTCGCGACAAAGTCTATTTGTAAAGAGCTTAAATGTTCCTTATCGTCCAATGATTATGGTGGTAAAATGACTATTCAATATGAAAAGGGCAAACATGAACACAAACACTTCTAATCAAACATCATGAGTTTTCCTTAGCAAATTTCTAGTAGACAGGTGTTTTTCTCTCTTACTTTCTGTGACAGGTCTACAGACATTAAAGGAAGACGGGGACGCGGATAACTCTATACCATGAAAAAAATATCGAGGACAAGTAAAGTATCTCTTGCGAAATAATTGTTATTTTGGGTCAGAAAACATGACATACATACTCTGGAGTACAATGGCGTAATTTTGTCAAATATTAAAACTTTACCTTTAAAAGTCTCATTTTATCAGGCAATTTAGCTCCACAACACGTGGAACTAATCAACTAGGCATCTAACACCAAGATTCAATAAATTATTGTTATATGATGCACAGGGCGTCTGTTTAGCTCACCTGAGTATATATGTTTATTTGTGTGTGAGTGATGATACAGCAACTGTGTTTCTTGTTTGTAGTATTGCAGGTATCTTTTCGAGAAAAAAAAATGGGTGGCGGCTCTTATTAGGTTTTCAATTTTCTGTTCGAAATATTTCTATTCCCTGCCTGAATGTCAATATTTCACTTCTTCTTGGTCTCCTACCGGCGAAGTCGAGGAAGACTCATCTTCTTTCCGTCCATTTGTCCGTCTGTCATGATTTAGTTTTCCGGACTTTTTTCCCATTATGCTTTGATACAGGAAGCTGAAAGTTTGGTATATGAATTGCTAATGTGCATGTTTACAGATTAGGTTCAATTTTCATAACAGTTAATTGAATTGTATGAGACTTTTTGCCTAATGAATTTGTCTGAACTTTTCTTCACTACGCTTTAACTCTCATCACGGTTGACGTATTTTAACAAAAATAAAAAGACGTTGACTATAATTTTAAAATTCAACATTGTTTTCGCAAAATTATAAAGTAACCGTCGAAGCAAGAATCATGTGATTTATCTCAAAATGAGGTAATATATAACACAAGAAGAAAACTGAAACGAATTATAAAAAAACCCCAAACATTGAAATTATGACAGTGTGGATATATCTAAGAACGATTTACCCAAGAACAACACAGATACATTCCCCACCGCCCGGAGACACAATATATAAGAAATTCTGGAAAAATCTTCTCAAGGCCTAGAATAACAAGTACAAGATTATTGAATGATAAGTATGCCTTTCACGTGATAACAGTGTTCATTTTTAGTGTTACTACTAAACTTTTGTACACAAAGGACCTGTGATTGCCAATATTATTTTATCCTAGTTGATCAAATTTAAAGAAAGAATTAAATCTTTAAAACATGTGTTGAAACAATCGATTATCAAACTGGTCTTTGATATACTGGCATTTTCTTTACATTTTCTTAAGAGTTTGGCCTTATATCTGTACAATGTCGAACAGGTACCCTTAATACATCCTTTAAACATTTTATTTTTGTGTATACATGTGCTAACTAGTCAAGCAATGATTTATAACCTTAAATCTTGTGCGGAGATCAAGTTCAGTGAAACTGACAATCAAACAGGCAGTATGTATTTCAATTAAACAATTAAATGTCTTTGTTGTTTTATTTGGTGAAGGTAGCTAGCGTAGCTCGAGATCAATTAAGTCTAGGTAAGTAAATTATTGTAAAACATGCAACTGTTAATGAATCGGCAGCACACACACACACACACACACACACACACACACACACACACACACACACACACACACACACACACATATATATATATATATATATATATATATATATATATATATATATATATAATCTCTCTCTCAATCTCTCTCTCTCTCTGTGTGTGAAGGACATTTTCCAAACTCAAAGGTACGTTGTTGCGAGAAATGAAATGGATCCGAAACCCCCGACTTGTGAAAATGATAGTAAGATACGCTGTTTAAGATAGTTTGAATTTCATTACTTTTGACCTAGTTTTGACTGAATTATGCCCCTTGATGAATTGCAAGAATCAGTTTACCGGACTTTTCTCCGCATTGAATGAAGATATTCAATTGAAATTTGATATGTTGCTTTGTCTTTAATGGCTGCAGATCAAATTTGAGTTTCGTTACGCTCGGCCTACGTTTGAGTGAATTATCTTACAGGTAGGGGACTTTGTATTGCCGGCAATACAACCACAATGCTTGTTTTTATATGAATTACTAAATTCGATTTCAAACTGAATATATAATTTGAAGATTGATCAGAAAAAAGAAAGTAACAGAATTGCCAACTGAAGAGGATGAGAGAGAATAGAGATAAACTCGATATTTTGCCATTTATTTTATTCAAATTACCATGGCAAAAGGTCAAGCTTATTGAAAAGATGGGCTGTAGGTGTGTATTTACGCACAAAAATAATAGCTCTAAAAATTAATGTTTTGATGAAAAGTACATATAATTAGCAAAAAATATTTATTATTTTAGTAATTTCTATCAATTTTGATCTTCATATTTCTCTCGTTTGATTTATATTTAAAATACATCGATATATCTGAAATTTGGTAATTTCATTTTAATTTCTTTTTAAAATATATCTAAATCAAATATATCTTTTTTCCAAATGACATGTTTCTTGAATACTTTAATCGTAGATTTTTAAAACAAATATTAACAAAATACCGTTATAATTAGAGCCATTAAATAAAATGCTAGTGTAATGAACTACCGTAATCATTTGACGAAGCTTTGATACTTCTCACTCATGCATGAATGACCAAGGGGTTCAATTGTTGTAGAGAAAACTTTTAGGACAGAAAGCAAAACAAACATGAAATGAGTGTAATTCTGCTAAAAGGGTGTTAAAATACAAAACAGAACCCATATTCTATTTTCATTCCTTTGTTATTTTATACGCAAATATCCCTCCTCCCCCCAAAATAAAATTCAGAGTAATCTTGTACGATATCTCGAATAGTCAAATGAACATTACACCCGTTCAATGTATTCTCCGCGCTTTGAAATACTTATTTTCAATCTCTGAATGCATTTCTGAAATGCGTCAGGTACGTTGATTTAGGTAGACCTCTGAGGCACTGACTGATGGCTGAGCCAAGGGCTTGTCGGGACTTGTAACGACGACCAGATAAGAACGTTTTAAGTTTGGAAAAAGGAAAATGTCGCATGGGGCTATATCTGGAGAGTATGGGGTGTGTGGCAAGATGGTAACCTTTTCAGTCTTCAAAAATAGTTTCACAAGCTCAGATGTATCATGAATTAGACGAACATGCCTTAATCTTGACACAGAGCGTCGTTTATGATAATATTTCTTGAGTTTTTTAGTGTATCATCTCGGAAATACCGACCTGTAAGACTTTTGCCCTTCGGCACAGGAATTTGTACGGCTATACCATCACATGAGAAAAATATGCAATAAAGAACCTTCTTTGTCCTTTTTTGTGTGTGGCAAGTTGGCAACTACAGGCCTTCTACCGTGTTTAGTTAGCCATATTCTGTTTCCAATTTTTCTTACTGGTACGAAATAGTGAACCCATGTTTCGTCACCAGTAACAATGTTTGCAAATCATCTTTGATTGAATTTGGGAAACATTTTGAGCAATTGAGTAGCGGTTTGTACTCGTACCCGTTTTTGGTCATCTGTCAATATATGCGGTATCCATCTGGCAGAAATCTTTCATGCTTTCAAAATAAAAAGCTCCCGCGATAGCGATATACCAACACAGCTTTGGCAATATCACATATCGTGTAACTGCCATCACTCTCAATTATTTCCCTAACATTTGCCTTGCCTGTTACAATCACAGGTCGGCCAGAATTTTCGGCATCTTTGACAGACTCTGTGCCAGTCAGAAATTTCTTTCTCCACCTACGAACTGTCTCATAAGATACCTTATCAGACCCATAAACTTCCCTCAATTCAGTAAAAATCTGCATTATCGAATGCACTGACCCCTGGACACACCAGAAGTAGGATCGGGTGTAGAGGAGTATGCATCCCCGTTGACCGGTCACACCCCCCCCCCCCCTGAGCTCTATATCTCGATCAGGTAAATGGAGTAATCTGTAGTCAAATTAGAATGCAAAAACGCTATAACAGTTGGTATGAAACACGTCAGACAGCATTCGACTTAATGACAGGTTGCAATTGTAAATTAGATTGACCACAGGATTTGCAAAATGCTGATTTTAAACGAGACTATTGAAATCCCTGTAATATAAACTTATTTGTCAGTAGCAGCGTGTTTATATATCATATGCAGAACATGCTTTTGCGTATCAAACCAATCAAGAGACATAACACCATATGCAGTTGATAATGGAATATTGTTATATGAAAATTGGAAATTGGAAAAGCTGTAGTCATCCCATTTGTTATAAGGCTGAGTTGTTCGTTTGCCGTTAATATCTATGTTCAATAATATATTCAAGTATGGAGCAGATGGTTAAAGAGATATCTCTTTAATTATACATATATCTCTTTACGTTTAAGAGAGATCCTCGTCATTAAAAGATATTTCTCCGAGTTCCCCTTCTGAAATAGTAAAACTACTTGTCATACTCTTTACGCCTAAGAGATACCGCTATTTGTTGATATCTGTCCTAATACATCATAACGACCTGATTGTTTTGAACATATCCGATGTTATCTTGATGGCATCTGGTTTTGTGATCCACCATATTCCTTGACAGATTACATTTCAGGAAAAGTGATCATTGATATCGCCATCTAGCGATAAACTGCAAGTTTTCTTCAGAGTGTATGTTTACGTACTAACATCCCGGGCAACTTTATTTGACACTGTTGTAAAACGAGTAGCATTTGAACTTGCAGATTTGCAACTAAAGTGGCGTCATTTCTACTAATGATCTCTACTAATGATTGTGATTGATTATATATTGTTTAACGTCCCGCTCGAGAATTTTTCACTCATATGGAAACGTCACCACTGCCGGTGTAACGACGAAAAATGACCCCCGTAGAATAATGACCGGGGGTCATTTTTCTACGTAGAAATTTTACCCCCTAGTCAATATTCTACATAGAGAAATGACCCCTTTTTTCGTAGAAAATATGGCTTTGGGGTCATTTTTCTCCGTGTGGATTGTAGAAAAATGACCCCGTAGAATAATGACCCTATGTCATTTTTTGATGCAAAAGGCTGGTTTTGGTAAGAATATTTTCAATTCACAAATTCCTTTCAAATTCTAGCGTTTTATTTATTTTGGCTATTTTTGATCGTTTACCAGCTGCCTTTGTTAGTGATTGTGACAACACAGTCTGATTTCAAAACTTTGCTCCCATGGGAAAAATATTATAGGCTTAAAACATCAATCACTTTGTTTAGGATAAAATGATGCCATCAAATAGGCGGGGTTCTTTGAAGTTTCAAAAACAACAATTCTGTTCGTCATTTTGCGGTTCTTTGAAGTTTCAAAGGCAACAATTCTGTTCGTCATTTTGCTTCACACCATGGACTCGAAAGAATATACGGAAATATCGCTTTTCGTGGAAAAGAAACAATATCCTAAATTTTTGCCAAAAAATTTAAAGGGCAACTTTCGACGAAAATGTAGTAAATTTGTTCTATTCAATGGGATTCTATATTACCATCATAAAAAACGGTTATTAAGAGTTGCAAAAGAAGAGGAGGTTCCAAAAATTATCAGCAATACCCATACAACAGCGAGTGGTGGGCACCTAGGCATTAATAAAACGTAAGTTTATTTATTAATGTGAATATATTTCATGCATTTCTTAAAATCAGTTGTGACAAGTTTAACATCGATTTCAAAGATACCCCGGTCATTTTTTCTAAAGATAATGTATATCAATTCAATTATTTTAGTGAGAAAATATAAAATCACGTTTTATATTTTGCATCGGTCTGATTCCGAGTTTAAAGAATTAAAATGTCTGAAATTTCGTATAAACATAATACGGATGTTTTGAGAGAGAGAGAGAGAGAGAGAGAGAGAGAGAGAGAGAGAGGAGGCCGGGCATGCACCAATTTTCTGATGGTCTACGATGTAACTGGTTGTATTTGGCTTTGAAACAATATTTGATACAACTAATAAGACATGTGCATGCACTTGTACTTGTTTTAAAGGCACCTGATAAATAGATGGTGTAATCCCCCCCCCCCCCCGCCAATTTCCCAAGCTTGTGAAAATTTTCATCAGACAAAACCTTGGAAATACTTTTATATTCCGTATAGGGTCAATCTAATGATATCAAATATCGAAATAGGAAAATGATAAACAAGGAAATCGTGTATTTTAATAGGTAATTGTGTCTTATAAGATTATCAGAAGCTAGGAGGGGTGCAGTCTTGATGCTTGACTTGGGGATTGTCCCTCGGAAGATAACTGTCTTTTATTGTCATCCGTCAAAACCGGAGGGGGGGGGGAGGCTTAATCAAAACTGTTGCCCGGTCATAGAATGAACTGTTGCATGTCTGAACTGATCCATTGTTTTTTGGCAAAAATAGACATTATATAGGCATTGATAATTTGGATTTACCTTTTTGTTGGTTTAGCCCCCCCCCCCCCCCCCCCCCCCACACACACACACATTCAATTTGCTTCCGACGCCCATGCATCCGAAATTTTGTGACATTGCTCCAACGTCTAAGACTTACTTTGAAATCTCACATTTTGAATTGTTCACTGATACATGTAAGAGACAAAACCAAAAAAAAATTCTTGCACAGAAATCCTTCAGGATTTCTAGTGTTGTTGGTTTTTAGTGCTTTTATACACACACACACACACACACACACACACACACAAGTTGAGTTATAATCAGAAATTTCAGATTAAACATTTGCTTCTCCCCCGCATTTATTACTTAAATTTTTCCAAATGAATATATTTCGTAGATGGAAGAAAATTCGAGAAAGATATCACTGGGCATCGTCGTATGATGACGTTAAGAATTGCGTAGAGAGGTGTGATCGGTGCCAAAGGAAATCTACCTTGAAGAAAGCAAAGCAGCCATTGAGACCCATACCAGTAAAGTCAAAGCCATTTGTGCAAATAGGAATGGATATAGTTGGACCATTGCAGGAAACTAGCAGAGGTAGTTCATAAAGAATTCTATACATTTTTATAAAGAATAGTTCACAGCATGCATAGATAAAATTGCAAAAAATGTATTGAGGTGTTTTCATTAAATAAGTTTACGCTCGAATGTAATTAAAAAATTATTGTCTTTTTATTAAATGAAATAAAACATTTTTTTTTATTATTTAATAATTGCTTGAGTTTATTGAATTAATAATTATTAAAATTAAATCAATATGCGACTGGCCTCCTATTCCTGTATTTTATTTTCGCAATCTGCAGCTCATGTGCTTTAATGAGAGGGTAAGTATGTGGGTGCCACTTCTAAACTACTCGAAAAGTGAACATTCGAATGAAATATATGCTAGTTAAATATTTGTTAAACAGGTTCAAACTCTGAAATAAATAAATGTTCCATCGACACACGTGAAACCATAATACTGGAATTAATGTAAATAATCGAAACTCATAAACTTAACGATGAATCAAATTTATGAGCTAGAATTCTAAAAATGTAAAAATTAATACATCTTCTATGGCATCTTTATGCAGTTAAAGTGATCTGCCTTTAGATAATTTTCACAGTTTACTACTCAATTTTTAATCACTTGAAATATTCCTAACATTTTAAAAGGCCTAGATAAAGTGAATGAACATGTTATTTTCATCTATTTTTTGTCCCCCACTTGAAAAGTGGGGGATATTAATTTGGGTCTGTCCGTCCGTCGTCCGTCATTCTGTCTGTAACGCTTTCGTTTCCACACGATATCTCGAGAACCCTTTGAGCTTTCGCAATGAAATATTACATAACAACTCCCTGTGGCCTAAGGAAGACCCCTATTGATTTTGAGGTCAAAAGGTCAAGGTTCAAGGTCGTAAATTGATACATTCTCTCTGTATGAAACACTATCCTTTCCGGGCGATATTTCAAAAAGATTTTGAGCTTTTGCAATGTAATTGTATACATAAACTCCCTAGGTCCTCTCTTACCCCTCTCAAAGTGTCCCGTCCCGTTTGATTTATTAGTATTTATTGTATTATGTGTCGCTTTTTTAGCACGGGGGTATGAGGAGAGTTATTACGTTCAAAACAGGTTCTTGGTGGACTTTATATTCTTATTACATTTATTAGAAATGTTTAATAAAGGTTAAGTTAGACACCATGCATTGTGTAAAATTTTGACAATATCGAACGTGAAAATATACATGTATGTAACTTCATCTTTGCATATAATTTGCGTCAGTATAAAGCAGTTCCGTGCTCTAGTGGTATGTCTCTCGCTTCGTACGTGAGAGGGTTTGCATCTCAGACGATCCAATTTTTTTTTTCGAAATGCTTTTTTTTTTTTTTTTTTTAACTAAATGATAGTATTCAGCATGTGAAATGAAAAATATATGAGGTCTGACTTGTACAAACTCATAAAATCATCATAATAATTTTAATAAATATTCCATATCAAAAGAATCTTCTATGCACATAATAAAGAATAAGCAATCAAATCTTTATAAATTATCCATATTGGCATATTTTATTTGCTTCAGTATACATGTATACATTTAATAATTCTACAAATTCAGTCAAGGGGATCCGACCCCACCCCCGAACTGCGCATGGTTTACTTTTTCCCTAAGCGGGGGACACAAATTCTCGGAATTAGCTTGTTTTCTATGGAAGTAATTAATAGTCATTTGTATTCACTAATACTACTACTGTGTAGTGTTTGATTGTTTTTTTCCTGGGGTAAATGCCACGCGCCATATAGTGAAAATTATATAAATAAGCTTAATAGTTAATATTAACACTTTTATAAAATGTATTTTTCTCAATGTCCAAAAAATATTTTGCACTGGTGTAGAGAGGGTCCTTAAAACCTACTAGTATTCTAACGTGTTTTTTTAACGGTTAGCTAATGTAGGGAAAGTAACAGTAATTACACAGGGTTATCGAATGGGAAAGAAACAGATTATTATGTATTTTCCTGATGTATTAGACCACTTGACTGGATTTTTTAAACATGCAATATGATTTCATTCTCTATATGAAAAAATGGGTATGTGTAAAACACGAAACGAGAAACAATGAAATGAGATTCGGCAAAATAACTAATGACCTCAAAATTTCAACAAAGTGAGAGCAGCTTGTGCCTTTGATTTCATTTTGTTAGAATCTAACTGACATGTAGGTCTGATTTATTAGCAACGTTAACCCCGCACAACTGTCTCTCTCACACACACACACAAAAAAAAAACAAAACAAAAAAAACCCATAAATCGTTGACAAATATCTAAAAGAAATGTATTACTCCGTTTTTTTCTGCTGGGGTACTATATAATATGTGATCCAAAATTCATTGTTATTATTATAATAGTTTTCCATATAACATTTATATACTGGGGGTATATAATTATTTGTGTGTGTTTTAAGACATAGATATTTTTAACCTATGTACATGTATATATAAAACAGGTAATTGGATATTTCATTTATAAATATATTTATAAATATATTACCGTATAACGGGTAATTTTTACTGCTGTAATTTTTTACGAATTTTGATCCAAAAGGAGTGATTTAATTTTTACGCGTTAATTTTTTACGAATTGAAGTAGTCCGTTAAAATTAAAATCATCGGAGGTGAATGCTTGTTATCACCTTCAATACATTTTACTTACAAAACATGTGATTTTAAGCATTATTACAGACCAATTTTCACAAAATATTTCAAAGATAAAGAAGCTATATGGCTATTTAGGAACATACATGAAGATACAAAACGTAGTTACGTTTATCTCTTTCATTTTAGGTAATAAGTACCTACTTGTCTTCACGGAATATTTGACGAAATGGGTGGAGGTAGAAGCTATAGCAGATAAGAAGGCTTCAACAATCGTTAACAGTTTATACAAGTTCATTGCGGATCACGGAGTACCAGAAGTCATTATAACCGACCAAGGCAGAGAGTTCTGCAATGAGCTAAACGATGCTGTTTGTTCAGATTATGGAATTGAACATCGGATTGCGTCCCCCTATCACCCACAAACAGGAGGGCATACGGAGCGCTACAATCGAACCCTATGTTCTATGCTATCTTCTTGTGTTAATGAACTACAAAATGACTGGGATACGAAACTTCCATTTATGCTTTTTGCCTATAGAACTGCGCAACATGAGACAACGAAGAAAACACCATTCTTTCTGGTGTATGGTCGCGAAGCCAAGTTACCCATTGAACTTGATTTACCCACTTCGCTGATCCCAGAAAATGACAAGTTTGAAGATTTCTTGAAACAGCGCTCCGACGCTTTCATAAAGCTTTCTTGTGAAAGAGAAGAGGCAGCGGAAAACATAAAGGAATCTCAAAAGAAACAAAAGAAGCATCATGATAAGAACATAAAAAATAAAACTTTTCAAGTTGGAGATAGAGTTTTGCTCCACAATACCCGAAAGTTAACCCGGAAAGGGGGAAAACTAGACAAATTATGGAGCGGTTCTTACATAGTTGAAGGTATTAACAAGAAGGGAACATACACTTTACAGGGACTGAAATGCGCAGTAAATGGAAATAGGTTGAAAATTTACAAGGAGTCGAAAGATGATGAAATGAGTAGAAAGCCTGAAGAATCACATGGAAAACCAGATGAAAATTGTATAATATAGTGAAAAAGTAGGGGGTCATATTTCTATGGGGGTCATTTTTCAACGTGTGTGGTGTCGTAGAATAAACGGTCTGGAAGGGTTTTCTACAGTCGAAAAATTACCCTACTTGCGGTAGAATAATGACCGGGGGGTCATTTTTCTACGTAGAAATTTGACCCCCCGGTCATTATTCTACGGGGTCACTTTTCGTCGTTACACCGGTGAAGGGCTGCAAAATTCAGGCCTATGCTCGGCGCTCAGGGCCTTTGAGCAGGGGGGGGGGTTATGCGAACTTTTATATAAGCTCTAATTTCTTCAATATTCTTAACCCGTTTCCAAACAATTTTTACAACAGTGGTTAACGACTGGTTCTATTGAAATGACTATAAGTTTAAAACTATGTGGAATTGAAGGCTCGGGTTTATACCATGGGAAAGGTATTGAATAGAACTATCCAAGAGTATCATCATCCACGAAATCGTACAAAGCGTTATCGTGCTGTGGTACAATACACATTACATATCGAACAGCCCACGTATACCCTTAAAATAGTACCCGACACCATGCGAACAGTGTCAGTTATCTCTTAGTTTCATATTCTATGTAAAATGTGAAACAAACCAGAACACATGAATTGCCAATAATATTTATTTCCATCGCCAAAAACAATTATATCGGTTTCCTCAACCTTTATTTTTCACGTGGAACACTCTGTATATCCATAAATTAAAAATACGTGCACAAGTAGATAAAATCAGGAACCTTACATAATATTTCATATGTAAATAAAAATAATTACTATGTAAGTGAACTAATTTTAGTGTGTTTAGATTTAATGCAATCTGAGTTACTCCATAAAGCAATGTGCATATAATCAAAGAATGGTTCCTACTCTATACATGTGGTGTAAAACTATATTTTTGAATAATTGATTTCATGTTTAGCGCAAATAATATATAAGCGCTTTTACAGCATGCATTATCAAAGGTTCTGCTTAAGTATCAACACAGCAAAATATATACAATTTTGATATTTTACAATATAACTGAAGATTGGAGAGAAACAGTTATTTAAATTATTTATGTAAAAATACTTTGATTCTCCGGTAAGAGATGAGTGGTAAAAAGTTAAGTTGCCCAAGCAGATACAAGGTTTCCGAGTAGATGTAATAGAACGTTCCTTTACATCAATATCGCACACTTATCGAAAAAGAGACAGTAAAACTTTAGAGACCCATCAAAACATGAAGAATACGTGAGATTGATTTATTGATAATGAACAAATGTTGTAAAATTAGGCAAACAATTAGGTAAACCGAACTTTACCGCCATGAATGGGTCAAGGTTACCAAGATCAATATGTAGTAACCCCCCCCCCCCCCCCCCCCCGCAAACCCAAATGCCAGCTTGACAGCGTCTTCCCATGAACAAAGTCAAGTCTCTGAAAAACTGTTTAGGATTGTTGTTGTACTCTGCATATAGAACTTGGACCACGTGTTGCAGAGTCTGAGGCTGTGGTTGTATTTGTTGGATGCACCTACGTAATTCGTCGCATGAATATTCAATAGGGTTCCAATATAGTGATTTGAGTGGTCAAAGGAGAACAGTGATACTGTGCTTTTGTTTCAGACGAGAGTATATGGTTTTCCATTGTCATATTGAAATACGGCTCCGTGCTTTAATTTTCGGAAATCTTCTCTTAATTGTAAATTGTAACATTGGAAGATTGCATACCATTCATATAAGAGATAATTTACAAAATGCCACACTAATACAAATCACTATTCTGTTCTAACATCGACAGTGTTTGATGGTTGTCTCCCAGCAGATTGACTTTGATTCTGTTGATCAGTCCACCTCTGTATTCATACATTTTGTATGTCTGTCAGTGACGTTGGCTGTTGGGTCCCCAGCCAGATTCTGGTCGAGCAAAAGTCTTTATTCTCTACTACAGGCACTTGGGGCATGGATCATGATCATTCCATACCACCACCACCCCCCCCACCCCACCTCCCACACCTATCACTCTATTTTTATGATCTGGGATAAACACACTAATTTTTTTTTTATCTATATTTTGTAGATAAGCGTTAAAGATCATCCAAATATGTTATTTTTTGTCTCGCGTATTAGTAATAATTACATTATTAGGGGTGGGGGTGGGAATGGTGGAATGATCATGATCTATGCCCAAGTGCCTGTGTTCTCTACAAATGAAAGAGGAAAGTGACTATCGCAAAATTATGAAACGTTAAGAAAACGAAGTGACCAATCACATAAGTCCGTGGTGGCTGATATTTGTGCCATTTTACAATTTGTCATCTTTTCTCCCCGAAATAATGAAAAGACTACAAATGAAAAGTCGAAAAGACGACAAAATATAGACAAACGGACGACAAATTAAATCCTCTTATTTGTCGTCTTTTCTTTGCAAATTACATACTGATAGAATAGAATACACAAAGAGCAATGTAAATATAAAATGCATTAAATTCTTGCAAAATGCAAGCAATGCACGTGCACATAACATTTTTGTCTCGGACAGCTATTACCTAGAACAGGAGATGTGCACTTACAAAAATGTCAGATTGCTCTTTATTCTGATAAATAATAAACACCATTTATATCATATTGCTGATACAATCTCTCTCTCTCTCTCTCTCTCTCTCTCTCTCTCATGTAATGTGATTGCTATTTAAGCTCGTAATACTTGAGTAAAAAGAGTTCAAAATTATTCTCTATCTACTTGATTTCAAATTGTAATATACAATTTTGGTTCATAGATGCATGCGTGTAATATACAAGTTCCTTTGTTGTGTGCCGCATTTACGATGATAATGCATATATAACCAGCATATTACAAGACAATGTCTGTTACGGTCTGTTGAGTGCAAAAGCATACCGAGTGTAAAATAAATTTTGTGTGATAAGCTTCAAATCACTCCTGTGAATTAAAAGTGCTATAATAAAATAAAATACATAATTAATGATTTATAATACTAATAACTCGAAGCAGTGCGATTTTCACAATATTTCAGAATGAATATAACGTGTATTATTGTTAATCGACAATTTAAAACATAACTTGCTTCAGAGATCGAGGCAGTGCGATTTAGATTCCTATTGACAATGGTGATGGCAAGTTGCATGTGCTGCAATTTAGTGATCGACAATCAGGAGTTTTTGAAAAAGCCAATTTGTATAAATACCTATTTATTACAATTTAATTGGAAACTACAGTCTTCTAGAGTCTAGAAAATATTAGATAGCATTTCAAAAAGATCTAAATTTATATCTTGAACGTTCTGTCTTCCAAATCATGATTTACAGTGTAGTTTTCTAGTAGTCAGCTGTGATCAAATATGCAAATTTCACGTGGATGGATGTGTGTCTTTCTTTTACATACTTAAACTTAAAATAAAAAAAAATAGATTAATGCATCAATCTTAAGAATACACACACACACACACACACACACACACACACACACACACACACACACACACATATATATATATATATATATTGTAGTATTTGATGAGTATATTAATGATTAAAATAAATCTCAAATCGTAACTCTAAAACTTAAATTCCCTATATTATCGTACCTTGATGTTCATCGCGTGACAAGTCATGATAAGACTAAACACATACTTCAATTCGCAAAAGATTTCTTATTCATTAAAATGGGAATTTAATTGATGAGACTTGTCTTTGTGTGGCAAACATATTCCTTTTTATTGCATATTGAATTTTTTTTATTGAATTTTTTAAAATTAGATCATTGATCTTAATCTTAACAAAAACTCAGCCTTCAGTAATATTTGATGAATTAGGGAAGTAGTTTGTAAAAAGAAACCTAAATTTAAATTCTACTTGAATCTTCTTGTATTTGTTTTAGCACATGTACATCTATGTTACATATCGTATCATTCGTTGGAAGGTGTGTATTTCACTGGTAAATGTTAAGTTAGATATTTCATCGTTGGGTTTAGTCATTTTGTATTACTTCTTGTGTACCCGAGTTTTTACATATTATCACCGTTTTAATTAGGGCCTCTTTGCAAACACAATAGAAACATGCCCAAACTGGAGATTCTCTCTCTCTCTCTCTCTCTCTATATATATATATATATATATATATATCAGAGGGCAACATTTGTCCTTATATTTTTTATTTTTGAAAATTACATTTTATATTTTATTATTTTTGTGAACACGTCTCATTTGCATTAAAACACTTTTCTCAGATTCATGTAACGTAAAGCAAAATTTCACACACTTCAAAAAGCATAGCATCACGCATGTTTTTCTCATTATTAATTTTGTCCAAATTTTGTCATTATAGATTTGACAAAATATCTCACATTCTTCGTTAGAATTTTCTTTGATCAGTCGTAACACCAATTAGTGTCAATTAGTTTCAAGCAAATCTCCTGAAACCAAATGAACTTGTTAATCCGTAAAACAACCCTCCAATTTAGTTTGAACCCTAAGGCTACTCGCGCTCTTAGATGCCGAGTCTGGGTCACCTGTCGTCTCACGCACACAAGACCAATTATGTTGACATGAGTAACTCATGTACTGGACAAGGGGATGCTATCTTGAATTGTCCGATCACTTGTTCCTCGGACAGTCCAGAATAAAGACTTAAACTTATGCGTGTCTCCTGTCCTATTATACAGGTAAATAAATTTGAATTTTTAACTTACTGCTATGATTTTGCATCTTCATTAAATTTGGATTTGCATTTCACAATTAGTTCAGTAGGAGAGAAATTTTCTTGGAAATTGGAATAGCAGCAAAACGTTTCTTTTCAATTTTTGATAAAAATCTTTTTGAAAATATGTTAAGGGGAGAGCTGCTATTCTGAGGCTAAAACACCATTTATTGATGAACAATCGTAGAATGTTGGAAATTTCTATTAAAATCTTTGTTTCTTTAGATAATTTTTGATTTGCATAGAGTATTGTATCTTTAAACAAACATGAAGAGTTTAGATAAAATATTGAGGGATAACTGTTATTTTAGACCAAAATATATCATTAAAAAATTGGAAATTCCAACTAAAATCTATTTCAATTGAAACTCTTTGATTAGTATCATACCTGGATAAATTAATGTATTCTTTAGTAGATAAGACATGTTTAGGAAAAAGTATATTGAAGAGCGATCTGTCATATTGAGACTAAAAGTAAGTGAAAATTGGAAATTCCAATTTAAATATATAATTACAATTAAATCTTGGTTTGTATCATATTTGGATAAATAAATATATGTATTTATCAACAACACTGACAAGTTTAGAAAATAATATTGAAGAGAAAGTTTTAAATGAAAAACCGTCAAAAACTAAAATTCTTTTTTTTTCTCTCTCTCGATATTTTCTGTCGAACATCATTTAGTTTTCAAGGTCTTTTCTTTCTATATGCAAAATATTTCTACGTGTAATACGGTATACATATACATTGTAAAGAAATTGACAAAAAGTGGTGGTGGTTAAAAAAAAAATGGGTGTGTGTGTGGGCAACAGCCCCCTTTTTTTCGACGTGCCTGGTATAGCTTTGCGTGTACACAAGTCCTGGCCCCAAAAGCATTGTTATTTATTCTAAACTTCGTATTGATGTATTTTTTTTTACGAGTGTTGCAGCTGGAGGAAACTCATGACTAATTAAATATTTCTTGGAGTTTGATTAATAGTGTTAGTTTTCATTTCCACAGCTATTAACGCACAAAATTTCCTTTTATTTCTTAAAATTTTGTTTAGCATTAGTACAAGGTACATTTCCCCGTTAAAAAACTTTTAGTTGCAATTAGTTCGCGATATTTTCAATTTCTATTGGACTAAATACAAATTTGCACGGCTAGTCATTAAAAACATGTTAAAATCTTGATTTTATTCCAACATGTTTTATTGCTAGGTGTTGTAACAAACGGATTAGGCACAAGTTGTTAAAACTTAGAACGCCCTCTCCTTAATTGTTAATTGTTAAAATCTTAATAATTGCATATCCTATATTGATTTGTTGTTCAAACGCACATATAAGTGATTAATTGCAAATTTCCTGAAAAAAGTTAGTCGACTATTTTGTATTATTTGTATAATTTAATTCTGTACAGAAATGGAATAGCATACTTAACAAACCTTTTGGATTTAACTTCGAATAGAGTAACAGGTTGTTCCGGCCCCAGTCAATCAGGCCTTTAGATTTATCAACTATTAATGTCTTCTTATTTACGATTAATTGTATAATTTGATGCCGATTTTTATTTCCTGTAGATATTCTATCTTCAATTGATGGCTAATAGACAGAACCGGAGGTTGGGGCCGGTCTAAATTTGATAAAACTTTGCAAATAAATTGAAACCATATTTCAGAATTATGAAGAAAACCCTATTATTATAATAAATTATTGGCGAGGTGGGTGAATAGCTGAATTGCACAGGACCGAGTCAGGCTTCCAAAACTAAGTCGAGTTGTAATTCAAAATGACTTTGGATTCCACTTCAGCCTTTTCATTTCTTTCTTTGTTGTGTACAACCTTTTGATTTCAGGTAGTGGAAAAGAAATTAAATCCATTTATTATAGGAAAATGAATTTGAATTTCACTTCTCAGTTTTCATTTCCATGGTGAGTATATCCTAATGTGATTTGTACATTGTTTGAACTGCAAGATGGAAACTCTGAGTTGGTCAAAAAGAGTTGGGGGAGGGCGTAGCGAACTGTATTGAAGGTATGGATCTTGTAGTCAAGTTATGAAAAGTTTCATAATATGTACTTTAATATGAATTTCCTTTTCCTTTTTCTCTTTTCATTAATCTATGAAAATTAACAGTGTATGTGTTTGTAAGTAGACAAGAAATAGCAGTGGTAACAGTTACTAACATTTCTGGTCTTGTTGAATGTATCGATAACACAATTGCGTCATAAAATTGTTTTGAGGGAAAGTGTTGGTAAAGAAGGTTGGAGTGTGACTTGCACATCGTGTGGACTGCAATATAGAAAGAGTTATGAGGTGAAAAAGAGTAAGAGGAAGTTCGTAGTAAACTATATTGAAGGTATGAATCTTTTCATTAGATGGAATTAAACATGAATTTGAATTTCATTTTTTCGTTTTCATTTCCACGGTGTGCATATCGTTTTCGTTTCAGGTAGTGGAGGAGAAATGAAATCCATATACTATAGGAAAGTTTGAAAAATGACAGTGTATGTGTTTGTAAGTAGACTAGAAATAGCAGTGGTAAGAGTTACTAACATTTCTGGTCTTGTTGAATGTATCGATAACACAATTGCGTCATAAAATTGTTTTGAGGCAAAGTGTTGGTAAAGAAGGTTGGAGGGTGACTTGCACATCGTGTGGACTGCAATATAGAACGAGTTATGAGGTGAAAGAGAGTAAGTGGAAGTTCATAGTAAACTATATTGAAGGTATGAATCTTTTCATTAGATGGAATTAAACATGAATTTGAATTTCACTTTTCCGTTTTCATTTCCAAGGTGTGAATATCGTTTTCGTTTCAGGTAGTGGAGGAGAAATGAAATCCATATACTATAGGAAAGTTTGCAAATTGACTGTGTATGTGTTTGTAAGTAGACTAGAAATAACAGTGGTAAGAGTTACTAACATTTCTGGTCTTGTTCAATGTATCGATAACACAATTGCGTCATAAAATTGTTTTGAGGCAAAGTGTCGGTAAAGAAGGTTGGAGTGTGACTTGCACATCGTGTGGACTGCAATATAGAAAGAGTTATGAGGTGAAAAAGAGTAAGAGGAAGTTCGTAGTAAACTATATTGAAGGTATGAATCCTTTCATTAGATGGAATTAAACATGAATTTGAATTTCACTTTTAAGTTTTCATTTCCACGGTGTGCATATCGTTTTCGTTTCATGTAGTGGAGGAGAAATGAAAACCATATACTATAGGAAAGTTTGCAAATTGACTGTGTATGTGTTTGTAAGTAGACTAGAAATAGCAGTGGTAAGAGTTACTAACATTTCTGGTCTTGATGAATGTATCGATAACACAAATGCGTCATAAAATTGTTTTGAGGCAAAGTGTTGGTAAAGAAGGTTGGAGTGTGACTTGCACCTCGTGTGGACTGCAATTTAGAAAGAGTTATGAGGTGAAAAAGAGTAAGAGGAAGTTCATAGTAAACTATATTGAAGGTATGAATCTTTTCATTAGATGGAATTAAACATGAATTTGAATTTCACTTTTCCGTTTTCATTTCCACGGTGTGCATATCGTTTTTATTTCAGGTAGTAGAGGAGAAATGAAAACCATATACTATAGGAAAGTTTGCAAATTGACTGTGTATGTGTTTGTAAGTAGACTAGAAATAGCAGTGGTAAGAGTTACTAACATTTCTGGTGTTGTTGAATGTATTGATAACACAATTGCGTCATAAAATTGTTTAAGGGAAAGTGTTGGTAAAGAAGGTTGGAGTGTGACTTGTACATCGTGTGGACTGCAATATAGAAAGAGTTATGAGGTGAAAAAGAGTAAGAGTAAGTTCATAGTAAACTATATTGAAGGTATGAATCTTTTCATTAGTTGGAATTAAACATGAATTTGAATTTCCCTTTTCCGTTTTCATTTCCACGGTGTGCATATCGTTTTCGTTTCAGGTAGTGGAGGAGAAATGAAATCCATATACTATAGGAAAGTTTGCAAATTGACTGTGTATGTGTTTGTAAGTAGACTAGAAATAGCAGTGGTAAGAGATACTAACATTTTTGGTCTTGTTGAATGTATCGATAACACAATTGCGTCATAAAATTGTTTTGAGGCAAAGTGTTGGTAAAGAAGGTTGGAGTGTGACTTGCACCTCGTGTGGACTGTAATATAGAAAGCGTTATGAGGATAAAAAGAGTAAGAGGAAGTTCATAGTAAACTATATTGAAGGTATGAATCTTTTCATTAGATGGAATTAAACATGAATTTGAACTTCACTTTTCCATTTTCATTTCCACGGGGTGAATATCGTTTTCGTTTCAGGTAGTGGAGGAGAAATGAAATCCATATACTATAGGAGAGTTTGTAAATTGGCTGTGTATGTGTTTGTAAGTAGAGTAGAAATAGCAGTGGTAACAGTTACTCACATTTCTGGTCTTGTTGAATGTATCGATAACACAAATGCGTCATAAAATTGTTTTGAGGGAAAGTGTTGGTAAAGAAGGTTGGAGTGTGACTTGTACATCGTGTGGACTGCACTATAGAAAGAGTTATGAGGTGAAAAAGAGTAAGAGGGAGTTCGTATTAAACTATATTGAAGGTATGAATCTTGTCATTGAATGGAATTAAAGATGAATTTGAATTTCACTTTTCCGTTTTCATTTCCACGGTGTGCATATCGTTTTCATTTCAGGTAGTAGAGGAGAAATGAAAACCATATACTATAGGAAAGTTTGAAAATTGACAGTGTATGTGTTTGTAAGTAGACAAGAAATAGCAGTGGTAAGAGTTACTAACATATCTGGTCTTGTTGAATGTAGCGATAACACAATTGCGTCATAAAATTGTTTTGAGGCAAAGTGTTGGTAAAGAAGGTTGGAGTGTGACTTGCACATTGTGTGGACTGCAATATAGAAAGAGTTATGAGGTGAAAAAGAGTAAGAGGAAGTTCATAGTAAACTATATTGAAGGTATGAATCTTTTCATTACATGGAATTAAACATGAATTTGAACTTCACTTTTCCATTTTCATTTCCACGGGGTGCATATCGTTTTCATTTCAGGTAGTGGAGGAGAAATGAAAACCATATACTATAGGAAAGTTTGAAAATTGACAGTGTATGTGTTTGTAAGTAGACTAGAAATAGCAGTGGTAACAGGTACTAACATTTCTGGTCTTGTTGAATGTAGCGATAACACAATTGCGTCATAAAATTGTTTTGAGGGAAAGTGTTGGTAAAGAAGGTTGGAGTGTGACTTGCACATCGTGTGGACTGCAATTTAGAAAGAGTTATGAGGTGAAAAAGAGTAAGAGAATGTTCATAGTAAACGATATTGAAAGTGTGAATCTTTTCATTAGATGGAATTAAACATGAATTTGAATTTCACTTTTCCGTTTTCATTTCCACGGTGTGCATATCGTTTTCGTTTCAGGTAGTGGAGGAGAAATGAAATCCATACACTATAGGAAAGTTTACAAATTGACTGTGTATGTGTTTGTAAGTAGAGTAGAAATAGCAGTGGTAAAAGTTACTAACATTTCTGGTCTTGATGAATGTATCGATAACACAAATGCCTCATAAAATTGTTTTGAAGGAAAGTGTTGGTAAAGAAGGTTGGAGTGTGACTTTCACATCGTGTGGACTGCACTATAGAAAGAGTTTTGAGGTGAAAAAGAGTAAGAGGAAGTTCGTATTAAACTACATTGAAGGTATGAATCTTGTCATTGGATGGAATTAAACATGAATTTGAATTTCACTTTTCCGTTTTCATTTCCACGGTGTGCATATCGTTTTCGTTTCAGGTAGTGGAGGAGAAATGAAATCCATATACTATAGGAAAGTTTGCAAATTGACAGTGTATGTGTTTGTAAGTAGACTAGAAATAGCAGTGGCAAGAGTTACTAACATTTCTGGTCTTTTTGAATGTATCGATAACACAATTGCATCATAAAATTGTTTTGAGGCAAAGTATTGGTAAAGAAGGTTGGAGTGTGACATTCACATCGTGTGGACTGCACTATAGATAGAGTTATGAGGATAAAAAGAGTAAGAGGAAGTTCATAGTAAACTATATTGAAAGTGTGAATCTTTTCATTAGATGGAATTAAACATGAATTTGAATTTCACTTTTCCGTTTTCATTTCCACGGTGTGCATATCGTTTTCGTTTCAGGTAGTGGAGGAGAAATGAAATCCATACACTATAGGAAAGTTTACAAATTGACTGTGTATGTGTTTGTAAGTAGAGTAGAAATAGCAGTGGTAAAAGTTACTAACATTTCTGGTCTTGATGAATGTATCGATAACACAAATGCCTCATAAAATTGTTTTGAAAGAAAGTGTTGGTAAAGAAGGTTGGAGTGTGACTTTCACATCGTGTGGACTGCACTATAGAAAGAGTTTTGAGGTGAAAAAGAGTAAGAGGAAGTTCGTATTAAACTACATTGAAGGTATGAATCTTGTCATTGGATGGAATTAAACATGAATTTGAATTTCACTTTTCCGTTTTCATTTCCACGGTGTGCATATCGTTTTCGTTTCAGGTAGTGGAGGAGAAATGAAATCCATATACTATAGGAAAGTTTGCAAATTGACAGTGTATGTGTTTGTAAGTAGACTAGAAATAGCAGTGGTAAGAGTTACTAACATTTCTGGTCTTTTTGAATGTATCGATAACACAATTGCATCATAAAATTGTTTTGAGGCAAAGTATTGGTAAAGAAGGTTGGAGTGTGACATTCACATCGTGTGGACTGCACTATAGAAAGAGTTATGAGGATAAAAAGAGTAAGAGGAAGTTCATAGTAAACTATATTGAAGGTATGAATCTTTTCATTAGATGGAATTAAACATTAATTTGAACTTCACTTTTCCATTTTCATTTCCACGGTGTGCATATCGTTTTCGTTTCAGGTAGTGGAGGAGAAATGAAATCCATATACTATATGAAAGTTTGCAAATTGACTGTGTATGTGTTTGTAAGTAGACTAGAAATAGAAGTGGTAAGAGTTACTAACATTTTTGGTCTTGATGAATGTATCGATAACACAAATTCGTCATAAAATTGTTTTGAGGGAAAGTGTTGGTAAAGAAGGTTGGAGTGTGACTTGCCCATCGTGTGGACTGCAATTTAGAAAGAGTTATGAGGTCTAAAAGAGTAAGAAGAAGTTCATAGTAAACTATATTGAAGGTATGAATCTTTTCATTAGATGGAATTAAACATGAATATGAATTTCACTTTTCAGTTTTCATTTCCACGGTGTGCATATCGTTATCGTTTCAGGTAGTGGAGGAGAAATGAAATCTATACACTATAGGAAAGTTTACAAATTGACTGTGTATGTGTTTGTAAGTAGAGTAGAAATAGCAGTGGTAAGAGTTACTAACATTTCTGGTCTTGATGAATGTATCGATAACACAAATGCGTCATAAAATTGTTTTGAAGGAAAGTGTTGGTAAAGAAGGTTGGAGTGTGACTTGCACATCGTGTGGACTGCACTATAGAAAGAATTTTGAGGAGAAAAAGAGTAAGAGGAAGTTCGTATTAAACTACATTGAAGGTATTAATCTTGTCATTGGATGGAATTAAACATGAATTTGAATTTCACTTTTCCGTTTTCATTTCCACGGTGTGCATATCGTTTTCATTTCAGGTAGTAGAGGAGAAATGAAAACCATATACTATAGGAAAGTTTGAAGATTGACAGTGTATGTGTTTGTAAGTAGACTAGAAATAGCAGTGGTAACAGTTAGTAACATTTCTGGTCTTGTTGAATGTAGCGATAACACAAATGCGTCATAAAATTGTTTTGAGGGAAAGTGTTGGTAAAGAAGGTTGGAGTGTGACTTGCACATCGTGTGGACTGCAATTTAGAAAGAGTTTCGAGGTCAAAAACAGTAAGAAGAAGTTCATAGTAAACTATATTGAAGGTATGAATCATTTCATAAGATGGAATTAAACATGAATTTGAATTTCACTTTTCCGTTTTCATTTCCACGGTGTGCATATCGTTTTCGTTTCAGGTAGTGGAGGAGAAATGAAATCCATATACTATAGGAAAGTTTGCAAATTGACAGTGTATGTGTTTGTAAGTAGACTAGAAATAGCAGTGGTAACAGTTACTAACATTTCTGGTCTTGTTGAATGTATCGATAACACAATTGCATCATAAAATTGTTTTGAGGCAAAGTGTTGGTAAAGAAGGTTGGAGTGTGACATTCACATCGTGTGGACTGCACTATAGAAAGAGTTATGAGGATAAGAAGAGTAAGAGGAAGTTCATAGTAAACTATATTGAAGGTATGAATCTTTTCATTAGATGGAATTAAACATGAATTTGAATTTCACTTTTCCGTTTTCATTTCCACGGTGTGCATATCGTTTTCGTTTCAGGTAGTGGAGGAGAAATGAAATCCATATACTATATGAAAGTTTGGAAATTGACTGTGTATGTGTTTGTAAGTAGACTAGAAATAGCAGTGGTAAGAGTTACTAACATTTTTGGTCTTGATGAATGTATCGATAACACAAATGCGTCATAAAATTGTTTTGAGGGAAAGTGTTGGTAAAGAAGGTTGGAGTGTGACTTGCACATCGTGTGGACTGCAATTTAGAAAGAGCTATGAGGTGAAAAAGAGTAAGAAGAAGTTCATAGTAAACTATATTGAAGGTATGAATCTTTTCATTAGATGGAATTAAACATGAATTTGAATTTCACTTTTCCGTTTTCATTTCCACGGTGTGCATATCGTTTTCGTTTCAGGTAGTGGAGGAGAAATGAAATCCATATACTATATGAAAGTTTGCAAATTGACTGTGTATGTGTTTGTAAGTAGACTAGAAATAGCAGTGGTAAGAGTTACTAACATTTTTGGTCTTGATGAATGTATCGATAACACAAATGCGTCATAAAATTGTTTTGAGGGAAAGTGTTGGTAAAGAAGGTTGGAGTGTGACTTGCACATCGTGTGGACTGCAATTTAGAAAGAGTTATGAGGTGAAAAAGAGTAAGAAGAAGTTCATAGTAAACTATATTGAAGGTATGAATCTTTTCATTAGATGGAATTAAACATGAATTTGAATTTCACTTTTCCGTTTTCATTTCCACGGTGTGCATATCGTTTTCGTTTCAGGTAGTGGAGGAGAAATGAAATCCATATACTATATGAAAGTTTGCAAATTGACTGTGTATGTGTTTGTAAGTAGACTAGAAATAGCAGTGGTAAAAGTTACTAACATTTTTGGTCTTGATGAATGTATCGATAACACAAATGCGTCATAAAATTGTTTTGAGGGAAAGTGTTGGTAAAGAAGGTTGGAGTGTGACTTGCACATCGTGTGGACTGCAATTTAGAAAGAGTTATGAGGTGAAAAAGAGTAAGAAGAAGTTGATAGTAAACTATATTGAAGGTATGAATCTTTTCATTAGATGGAATTAAACATGAATTTGAATTTCACTTTTCCGTTTTCATTTCCACGGTGTGCATATCGTTTTCGTTTCAGGTAGTGGAGGAGAAATGAAAACCATATACTATAGGAAAGTTTGGAAATTGACTGGGTATGTGTTTGTAAGTAGACTAGAAATAGCAGTGGTAAGAGTTACTAACATTTTTGGTCTTGATGAATGTATCGATAACACAAATGCGTCATAAAATTGTTTTGAGGGAAAGTGTTGGTAAAGAAGGTTGGAGTGTGACTTGCACATCGTGTGGACTGCAATTTAGAAAGAGTTATGAGGTCAAAAAGAGTAAGAAGAAGTTCATAGTAAACTATATTGAAGGTATGAATCTTTTCATAAGATGGAATTAAACATGAATTTGAATTTCACTTTTCTGTTTTCATTTCCACGGTGTGCATATCGTTTTCGTTTCAGGCAGTGGAGGAGAAATGAAATCCATATACTATAGGAAAGTTTGCAAATTGACAGTGTATGTGTTTGTAAGTAGACTAGAAATAGCAGTGGTAAGAGTTACTAACATTTCTGGTCTTGTTGAATGTATCGATAAGACAATTGCGTCATAAAATTGTTTTGAGGCAAAGTGTTGGTAAAGAAGGTTGGAGGGTGACATTCACATCGTGTGGACTGCACTATAGAAAGAGTTATGAGGTGAAAAAGAGTAAGAGGAAGTTCGTAGTAAAATATATTGAAGGTATGAATCTTTTCATTAGATGGAATTAAACATGAATTTGAATTTCACTTTTCCGTTTTCATTTCCACGGTGTGCATATCGTTTTCGTTTCAGGTAGTGGAGGAGAAATGAAAACCATATAGTATAGGAAAGTTTGCAAATTGACTGTGTATGTGTTTGTAAGTAGACTAGAAATAGGAGTGGTAAGAGTTACGAATATTTTTGGTCTTGTTGAATGTATCGATAACGAAATTGCGTCATAAAATTGTTTTGAGGCAAAGTGTTGGTAAAGAAGGTTGGAGTGTGACTTGCACATCGTGTGGACTGCACTATAGAAAGAGTTATGAGGATAAAAAGAGTAAGAGGAAGTTCATAGTAAACTATATTGAAGGTATGAATCTTTTCATTAGATGGAATTAAACATGAATTTGAATTTCTCTTTTCCGTTTTCATTTCCACGGTATGCATATCGTTTTCGTTTCAGGTAGTGGAGGAGAAATGAAATCCATATACTATATGAAAGTTTGCAAATTGACTGTGTATGTGTTTATAAGTAGACTAGAAATAGCAGTGGTAAGAGTTACTAACATTTTTGGTCTTGTTGAATGTATCGATAACACAAATGCGTCATAAAATTGTTTTGAGGGAAAGTGTTGGTAAAGAAGGTTGGAGTGTGACTTGCACATCGTGTGGACTGCAATTTAGAAAGAGTTATGAGGTCAAAAAGAGTAAGAAGAAGTTCATAGTAAACTATATTGAAGGTATGAATCATTTCATAAGATGGAATTAAACATGAATTTGAATTTCACTTTTCCGTTTTCATTTCCACGGTGTGCATATCGTTTTCGTTTCAGGCAGTGGAGGAGAAATGAAATCCATATACTATAGGAAAGTTTGCAAATTGACAGTGTATGTGTTTGTAAGTAGACTAGAAATAGTAGTGGTAAGAGTTACTAACATTTCTGGTGTTGTTGAATGTATCGATAAGACAATTGCGTCATAAAATTGTTTTGAGGCAAAGTGTTGGTAAAGAAGGTTGGAGTGTGACATTCACATTGTGTGGACTGCACTATAGAAAGAGTTATGAGGTTAAAAAGAGTAAGAGGAAGTTCGTAGTAAAGTATATTGAAGGTATGAATCTTTTCATTAGATGGAATTAAACATGAATTTGAATTTCACTTTTCTGTTTTCATATCCACGGTGTGCATATCGTTTTCGTTTCAGGTAGTGGAGGAGAAATGAAATCCATATACTATAGGAAAGTTTGCAAATTGACTGTGTATGTGTTTGTAAGTAGACTAGAAATAGCAGTGGTAACAGTTACTAACATTTCTGGTCTTGTTGATTGTATCGATAACACAATTGCGTCATAAAATTGTTTTGAGGCAAAGTGTTGGTAAAGAAGGTTGGAGTGTGACTTGCACATCGTGTGGACTGCAATATAGAAAGAGTTATGAAGTGAAAAAGAGTAAGAGGAAGTTCGTAGTAAACTATATTGAAGGTATGAATCTTTTCATTAGATGGAATTAAACATGAATTTGAATTTCACTTTTCGTTTTCATTTCCACGGTGTGCATATCGTTTTCGTTTCAGGTAGTGGAGGAGAAATGAAAACCATATACTATAGGAAAGTTTGCAAATTGACAGTGTATGTGTTTGTAAGTAGACTAGAAATAGCAGTGGTAAGAGTTACTAACATTTCTGGTCTTGTTGAATGTATCGATAACACAATTGCGTCATAAAATTGTTTTGAGGCAAAGTGTTGGTAAAGAAGGTTGGAGTGTGACTTGCACATCGTGTGGACTGCAATATAGAAAGAGTTATGAGGTGAAAAAGAGTAAGAGGAAGTTCGTAGTAAACTATATTGAAGGTATGAATCTTTTCATTAGATGGAATTAAACATGAATTTGAATTTCTCTTTTCTGTTTTCATTTCCACGGTATGCATATCGTTTTCGTTTCAGATAGTAGAGGAGAAATGAAATGCATATACTATAGGAAAGTTTGCAAATTGACAGTGTATGTGTTTGTAAGTAGACTAGAAATAGCAGTGGTAAGAGTTACTAACATTTCTGGTCTTGATGAATGTATCGATAACACAACTGCGTCATAAAATTGTTTTGAGGCAAAGTGTTTGTAAAGAAGGTTGGAGTGTGACTTTCACATCGTGTGGACTGCACTATAGAAAGAGTTATGAGGTGAAAAAGAGTAAGAGGAAGTTCGTAGTAAACTATATTGAAAGTATGAATCTTTTCATTAGATGGAATTAAACATGAATTTGAATTTCACTTTTCCGTTTTCATTTCCACGGTGTGCATATCGTTTTCGTTTCAGATAGTAGAGGAGAAATGAAATGCATATACTATAGGAAAGTTTGCAAATTGACTGTGTATGTGTTTGTAAGTAGACTAGAAATAGCAGTGGTAAGAGTTACTAACTTTTCTGGTCTTGTTGATTGTATCGATAAGACAATTGCGTCATAAAATTGTTTTGAGGCAAAGTGTTGGTAAAGAAGGTTGGAGTGTGACTTGCACCTCGTGTGGACTGCAATATAGAAAGAGTTATGAAGTGAAAAAGAGTAAGAGGAAGTTCGTAGTAAAATATATTGCAGGTATGAATCTTTTCATTACATGGAATTAAACATGAATTTGAATTTCACTTTTCCGTTTTCATTTCCACGGTGTGCATATCGTTTTCGTTTCAGGTAGTGGAGGAGAAATGAAAACCATATACTATAGGAAAGTTTGCAAATTGACAGTGTATGTGTTTGTAAGTAGACTAGAAATAGCAGTGGTAAGAGTTACTAACTTTTCTGGTCTTGTTGATTGTATCGATAACACAATTGCGTCATAAAATTGTTTTGAGGCAAAGTGTTGGTAAAGAAGGTTGGAGTGTGACTTGCACCTCGTGTGGACTGCAATATAGAAAGAGTTATGAAGTGAAAAAGAGTAAGAGGAAGTTCGTAGTAAAATATATTGCAGGTATGAATCTTTTCATTACATGGAATTAAACATGAATTTGAATTTCACTTTTCCGTTTTCATTTCCAAGGTGTGCATATCGTTTTCGTTTCAGGTAGTGGAGGAGAAATGAAAACCATATACTATAGGAAAGTTTGCAAATTGACAGTGTATGTGTTTGTAAGTAGACTAGAAATAGCAGTGGTAAGAGTTACTAACATTTCTGGTCTTGTTGAATGTATCGATAAGACAATTGCGTCATAAAATTGTTTTGAGGCAAAGTGTTGGTAAAGAAGGTTGGAGTGTGACTTGCACCTCGTGTGGACTGCAATATAGAAAGAGTTATGAGGTGAAAAAGAGTAAGAGGATGTTCGTAGTAAATCATATTGCAGGTATGAATCTTTTCATTAGATGGAATTAAACATGAATTTGAATTTCACTTTTCCGTTTTCATTTCCACGGTGTGCATATCGTTTTTATTTCAGGTAGTAGAGGAGAAATGAAAACCATATACTATAGGAACGTTTGAAAATTGACAGTGTATGTGTTTGTAAGTAGACTAGAAATAGCAGTGGTAACAGTTACTAACATTTCTGGTCTTGTTGAATGTATCGACAACACAACTGCGTAATAAAATTGTTTTGAGGCAAAGTGTTGGTAAAGAAGGTTGGAGTGTGACTTGCACATCGTGTGGACTGCAATATAGAAAGAGTTATGAGGTGAAAAAGAGTAAGAGGAAGTTCGTAGTAAACTATATTGAAGGTATGAATCTTTTCATTAGATGGAATTAAACATGAATTTGAATTTCACTTTTCCGTTTTCATTTCCATGCTGTGCATATCGTTTTCGTTTCAGATAGTAGAGGAGAAATGAAATGCATATACTATAGGAAAGTTTGCAAATTGACAGTGTATGTGTTTGTAAGTAGACTAGAAATAGCAGTGGTAACAGTTACTAACATTTCTGGTCTTGTTGAATGTATCGATAACACAATTGCGTCATAAAATTGTTTTGAGGCAAAGTGTTGGTAAAGAAGGTTGGAGTGTGACTTGCACCTCGTGTGGACTGCAATATAGAAAGAGTTATGAGGTGAAAAAGAGTAAGAGGATGTTCGTAGTAAATCATATTGCAGGTATGAATCTTTTCATTAGATGGAATTAAACATGAATTTGAATTTCACTTTTCCGTTTTCATTTCCACGGTGTGCATATCGTTTTCGTTTCAGGTAGTGGAGGAGAAATGAAAACCATATACTATAGGAAAGTTTGCAAATTGACAGTGTATGTGTTTGTAAGTAGACTAGAAATAGCAGTGGTAAGAGTTACTAACATTTCTGGTCTTGTTGAATGTATCGATAAGACAATTGCGTCATAAAATTGTTTTGAGGCAAAGTGTTGGTAAAGAAGGTTGGAGTGTGACTTGCACCTCGTGTGGACTGCAATATAGAAAGAGTTATGAGGTGAAAAAGAGTAAGAGGATGTTCGTAGTAAATCATATTGCAGGTATGAATCTTTTCATTAGATGGAATTAAACATGAATTTGAATTTCACTTTTCCGTTTTCATTTCCACGGTGTGCATATCGTTTTTATTTCAGGTAGTAGAGGAGAAATGAAAACCATATACTATAGGAACGTTTGAAAATTGACAGTGTATGTGTTTGTAAGTAGACTAGAAATAGCAGTGGTAACAGTTACTAACATTTCTGGTCTTGTTGAATGTATCGACAACACAACTGCGTAATAAAATTGTTTTGAGGCAAAGTGTTGGTAAAGAAGGTTGGAGTGTGACTTGCACATCGTGTGGACTGCAATATAGAAAGAGTTATGAGGTGAAAAAGAGTAAGAGGAAGTTCGTAGTAAACTATATTGAAGGTATGAATCTTTTCATTAGATGGAATTAAACATGAATTTGAATTTCACTTTTCCGTTTTCATTTCCATGCTGTGCATATCGTTTTCGTTTCAGATAGTAGAGGAGAAATGAAATGCATATACTATAGGAAAGTTTGCAAATTGACAGTGTATGTGTTTGTAAGTAGACTAGAAATAGCAGTGGTAACAGTTACTAACATTTCTGGTCTTGTTGAATGTATCGATAACACAATTGCGTCATAAAATTGTTTTGAGGCAAAGTGTTGGTAAAGAAGGTTGGAGTGTGACTTGCACCTCGTGTGGACTGCAATATAGAAAGAGTTATGAGGTGAAAAAGAGTAAGAGGATGTTCGTAGTAAATCATATTGCAGGTATGAATCTTTTCATTAGATGGAATTAAACATGAATTTGAATTTCACTTTTCCGTTTTCATTTCCACGGTGTGCATATCGTTTTCGTTTCAGGTAGTGGAGGAGAAATGAAAACCATATACTATAAGAAAGTTTGCAAATTGACAGTGTATGTGTTTGTAAGTAGACTAGAAATAGCAGTGGTAAGAGTTACTAACATTTCTGGTCTTGTTGATTGTATCGATAACACAATTGCGTCATAAAATTGTTTTGAGGCAAAGTGTTGGTAAAGAAGGTTGGAGTGTGACTTGCACCTCGTGTGGACTGCAATATAGAAAGAGTTATGAGGTGAAAAAGAGTAAGAGGATGTTCGTAGTAAATCATATTGCAGGTATGAATCTTTTCATTAGATGGAATTAAACATGAATTTGAATTTCACTTTTCCGTTTTCATTTCCACGGTGTGCATATCGTTTTCGTTTCAGGTAGTGGAGGAGAAATGAAAACCATATACAATAGGAAAGTTTGCAAATTGACAGTGTATGTGTTTGTAAGTAGACTAGAAATAGCAGTGGTAAGAGTTACTAACTTTTCTGGTCTTGTTGATTGTATCGATAACACAATTGCGTCATAAAATTGTTTTGAGGCAAAGTGTTGGTAAAGAAGGTTGGAGTGTGACTTGCACCTCGTGTGGACTGCAATATAGAAAGAGTTATGAAGTGAAAAAGAGTAAGAGGATGTTCGTAGTAAAATATATTGCAGGTATGAATCTTTTCATTAGATGGAATTAAACATGAATTTGAATTTCACTTTTCCGTTTTCATTTCCACGGTGTGCATATCGTTTTCGTTTCAGGTAGTGGAGGAGAAATGAAAACCATATACTATAGGAAAGTTTGCAAATTGACAGTGTATGTGTTTGTAAGTAGACTAGAAATAGCAGTGGTAAGAGTTACTAACATTTCTGGTCTTGTTGAATGTATCGATAAGACAATTGCGTCATAAAATTGTTTTGAGGCAAAGTGTTGGTAAAGAAGGTTGGAGTGTGACTTGCACCTCGTGTGGACTGCAATATAGAAAGAGTTATGAGGTGAAAAAGAGTAAGAGGATGTTCGTAGTAAATCATATTGCAGGTATGAATCTTTTCATTAGATGGAATTAAACATGAATTTGAATTTCACTTTTCCGTTTTCATTTCCACGGTGTGCATATCGTTTTTATTTCAGGTAGTAGAGGAGAAATGAAAACCATATACTATAGGAACGTTTGAAAATTGACAGTGTATGTGTTTGTAAGTAGACTAGAAATAGCAGTGGTAACAGTTACTAACATTTCTGGTCTTGTTGAATGTATCGACAACACAACTGCGTAATAAAATTGTTTTGAGGCAAAGTGTTGGTAAAGAAGGTTGGAGTGTGACTTGCACATCGTGTGGACTGCAATATAGAAAGAGTTATGAGGTGAAAAAGAGTAAGAGGAAGTTCGTAGTAAACTATATTGAAGGTATGAATCTTTTCATTAGATGGAATTAAACATGAATTTGAATTTCACTTTTCCGTTTTCATTTCCATGCTGTGCATATCGTTTTCGTTTCAGATAGTAGAGGAGAAATGAAATGCATATACTATAGGAAAGTTTGCAAATTGACAGTGTATGTGTTTGTAAGTAGACTAGAAATAGCAGTGGTAACAGTTACTAACATTTCTGGTCTTGTTGAATGTATCGATAACACAATTGCGTCATAAAATTGTTTTGAGGCAAAGTGTTGGTAAAGAAGGTTGGAGTGTGACTTGCACCTCGTGTGGACTGCAATATAGAAAGAGTTATGAGGTGAAAAAGAGTAAGAGGATGTTCGTAGTAAATCATATTGCAGGTATGAATCTTTTCATTAGATGGAATTAAACATGAATTTGAATTTCACTTTTCCGTTTTCATTTCCACGGTGTGCATATCGTTTTCGTTTCAGGTAGTGGAGGAGAAATGAAAACCATATACTATAAGAAAGTTTGCAAATTGACAGTGTATGTGTTTGTAAGTAGACTAGAAATAGCAGTGGTAAGAGTTACTAACATTTCTGGTCTTGTTGATTGTATCGATAACACAATTGCGTCATAAAATTGTTTTGAGGCAAAGTGTTGGTAAAGAAGGTTGGAGTGTGACTTGCACCTCGTGTGGACTGCAATATAGAAAGAGTTATGAGGTGAAAAAGAGTAAGAGGAAGTTCGTAGTAAACAATATTGAAGGTATGAATCTTTTCATTAGATGGAATCAAACATGAATTTGAATTTCACTTTTCCGTTTTCATTTCCACGGTATGCATATCGTTTTCGTTTCAGATAGTAGAGGAGAAATGAAATGCATATACTATAGGAAAGTTTGCAAATTGACAGTGTATGTGTTTGTAAGTAGACTAGAAATAGTAGTGGTAAGAGTTACTAACATTTCTGGTCTTGTTGAATGTATCGATAAGGCAATTGCGTCATAAAATTGTTTTGAGGCAAAGTGTTGGTAAAGAAGGTTGGAGTGTGACTTGCACATCGTGTGGACTGCAATATAGAAAGAGTTATGAGGTGAAAAAGAGTAAGAGGATGTTCGTAGTAAACTATATTGAAGGTATGAATCTTTTCATTAGATGGAATTAAACATGAATTTGAATTTCACTTTTCTGTTTTCATATCCACGGTGTGCATATCGTTTTCGTTTCAGGTAGTGGAGGAGAAATGAAATCCATATACTATAGGAAAGTTTGCAAATTGACAGTGTATGTGTTTGTAAGTAGACAAGAAATAGCAGTGGTAACAGTTACTAACATTTCTAGTCTTGATGAATGTATCGATAACACAACTGCGTCATAAAATTGTTTTGAGGCAAAGTGTTTGTAAAGAAGGTTGGAGTGTGACTTTCACATCGTGTGAAATGCACTATAGAAAGAGTTATGAGGTGAAAAAGAGTAAGAGGAAGTTTGTAGTAAAATATATTGAAGGTATGAATCTTTTCATTAGATGGAATTAAACATGAATTTGAATTTCTCTTTTCCGTTTTCATTTCCACGGTATGCATATCGTTTTCGTTTCAGATAGTAGAGGAGAAATGAAATCCATATACTATAGGAAAGTTTGCAAATTGACTGTGTATGTGTTTGTAAGTAGACTAGAAATAGCAGTGGTAACAGTTACTAACATTTCTGGTCTTGTTGATTGTATCGATAAGACAATTGCGTCATAAAATTGTTTTGAGGCAAAGTGTTGGTAAAGAAGGTTGGAGTGTGACTTGCACATCGTGTGGACTGCAATATAGAAAGAGTTATGAGGTGAAAAAGAGTAAGAGGATGTTCGTAGTAAACTATATTGAAGGTATGAATCTTTTCATTAGATGGAATTAAACATGAATTTGAATTTCACTTTTCCGTTTTCATTTCCACGGTGTGAATATCGTTTTCGTTTCAGATAGTAGAGGAGAAATGAAATGCATATACTATAGGAAAGTTTGAAAATTGACTGTATGTGTTTGTAAGTAGACTAGAAATAGCAGTGGTAAGAGTTACTAACATTTCTGGTTTTGTTGATTGTATCAATAAGACAATTGCGTCATAAAATTGTTTTCAGGGAAAGTGTTGGTAAAGAAGGTTGGAGTGTGACTTGCACATCGTGTGGACTGCAATATAGAAAGAGTTATGAAGTGAAAAAGAGTAAGAGGAAGTTCGTAGTAAAATATATTGAAGGCATGAATCTTTTCATTAGATGGAAGTAAACATTAATTTGAATTTCACTTTTCCGTTTTCATTTGCACGGTGTGCATATCGTTTTCGTTTCAGGTAGTGGAGGAGAAATGAAAACCATATACTATAGGAAAGTTTGAAAATTGACTGTGTATGTGTTTGTAAGTAGACTAGAAATAGCAGTGGTAACAGTTACTCACATTTCTGGTCTTGTTGAATGTATCGATAACACAATTGCGTCATAAAATTGTTTTGAGGCAAAGTGTTTGTAAAGAAGGTTGGAGTGTGACTTGCACCTCGTGTGGACTGCAATATAGAAAGAGTTATGAAGTGAAAAAGAGTAAGAGGAAGTTCGTAGTAAAATATATTGAAGGTATGAATCTTTTCATTAGATGGAATTAAACATTAATTTGAATTTCACTTTTCCGTTTTCATTTCCACGGTGTGCATATCGTTTTCGTTTCAGGTAGTGGAGGAGAAATGAAAACCATATACTATAGGAAAGTTTGCAAATTGACAGTGTATGTGTTTGTAAGTAGACTAGAAATAGCAGTGGTAACAGTTACTAACATTTCTGGTCTTGTTGAATGTATCGATAAGACAATTGCGTCATAAAATTGTTTTGAGGGAAAGTGTTGGTAAAGAAGGTTGGAGTGTGACTTTCACATCGTGTGGACTGCAATATAGAAAGAGTTATGAGGTGAAAAAGAGTAAGAGGAAGTTCGTAGTAAACTATATTGAAGGTATGAATCTTTTCATTAGATGGAATTAAACATGAATTTGAATTTCAATTTTCTGTTTTCATATCCACGGTGTGCATATCGATTTCGTTTCAGGTAGTGGAGGAGAAATGAAATCCATATACTATAGGAAAGTTTGAAAATTGACTGTGTATGTGTTTGTAAGTAGACTAGAAATAGCGGTGGTAAGAGTTACTAACAATTCTGGTCTTGTTGAATGTATCGATAACACAATTGCGTCATAAAATTGTTTTGAGGCAAAGTGTTGGTAAAGAAGGTTGGAGTGTGACTTGCACATCGTGTGGACTGCAATATAGAAAGAGTTATGAGGTGAAAAAGAGTAAGAGGAAGTTCATAGTAAACTATATTGAAGGTATGAATCTTTTCATTAGATGGAATTAAACATGAATTTGAATTTCACTTTTCCGTTTTTATTTCCACGGTGTGCATATCGTTTTCGTTTCAGGTAGTGGAGGAGAAATGAAATCCATATACTATAGGAAAGTTTGCAAATTGACAGTGTATGTGTTTGTAAGTAGAGTAGAAATAGCAGTGGTAACAGTTACTAACATTTCTGGTCTTGTTGAATGTATCGACAACACAACTGCGTCATAAAATTGTTTTGAGGCAAAGTGTTTGTAAAGAAGGTTGGAGTGTGACTTTCACATCGTGTGGACTGCAATATAGAAAGAGTTATGAGGTGAAAAAGAGTAAGAGGAAGTTCGTAGTAAACTATATTGAAGGTATGAATCTTTTCATTAAATGGAATTAAACATGAATTTGAATTTCACTTTTCTGTTTTCATTTCCACGGTATGCATATCGTTTTCGTTTCAGATAGTAGAGGAGAAATGAAATGCATATACTATAGGAACGTTTGCAAATTGACAGTGTATGTGTTTGTAAGTAGACTAGAAATAAGTGGTAAGAGTTACTAACATTTCTGGTCTTGTTGATTGTATCGATAAGACAATTGCGTCATAAAATTGTTTTGAGGCAAAGTGTTTGTAAAGAAGGTTGGAGTGTGACTTTCACATCGTGTGGACTGCAATATAGAAAGAGTTATGAAGTGAAAAAGAGTAAGAGGAAGTTCGTAGTAAAATATATTGAAGGTATGAATCTTTTCATTAGATGGAATTAAACATGAATTTGAATTTCACTTTTCCGTTTTATTCCCACGGTGTGCATATCGTTTTCGTTTCAGGTAGTGGAGGAGAAATGAAAACCATATACTATAGGAAAGTTTGCAAATTGACAGTGTATGTGTTTGTAAGTAGACTAGAAATAGCAGTGGTAAGAGTTACTAACATTTCTGGTCTTGTTGAATGTATCGATAAGACAATTGCGTCATAAAATTGTTTTGAGGGAAAGTGTTGGTAAAGAAGGTTGGAGTGTGACTTGCACATCGTGTGGATTGCACTATAGAAAGAGTTATGAGGTGAAAAAGAGTAAGAGGAAGTTCGTAGTAAACTATATTGAAGGTATGATTCTTTTCATTAGATGGAATTAAACATGAATTTGAATTTCACTTTTCCGTTTTCATTTCCACGGTGTGCATATCGTTTTCGTTTCAGGTAGTGGAGGAGAAATGAAACCATATACTATAGGAAAGTTTGAAAATTGACAGTGTATGTGTTTGTAAGTAGACTAGAAATAGCAGTGGTAAGAATTACTAACATATTTGGTCTTGTTGAATGTATCGATAACACAATTGCGTCATAAAATTGTTTTGAGGCAAAGTGTTGGTAAAGAAGGTTGGAGTGTGACTTTCACATCGTGTGGACTGCAATATAGAAAGAGTTATGAGGTGAAAAAGAGTAAGAGGAAGTTCGTAGTAAACTATATTGAAGGTATGAATCTTTTCATTAGATGGAATTAAACATGAATTTGAATTTCAATTTTCTGTTTTCATATCCACGGTGTGCATATCGTTTTCGTTTCAGGTAGTGGAGGAGAAATGAAAACCATATACTATAGGAAAGTTTGCAAATTGACAGGGTATGTGTTTGTAAGTAGACTAGAAATAGCAGTGGTAAGAGTTACTAACATTTCTGGTCTTGTTGAATGTATCGATAACACAATTGCATCATAAAATTGTTTTGAGGCAAAGTGTTGGTAAAGAAGGTTGGAGTGTGACTTTCACATCGTGTGGACTGCAATATAGAAAGAGTTATGAGGTGTAAAAGAGTAAGAGGAAGTTGGTAGTAAACTATATTGAAGGTACGAATCTTTTCATTAGATGGAATTAAACATGAATTTGAATTTCACTTTTCCGTTTTCATTCCCACGGTGTGCATATCGTTTTCGTTTCAGGTAGTGGAGGAGAAATGAAAACCATATACTATAGGAAAGTTTGCAAATTGACTGTGTATGTGTTTGTAAGTAGACTAGAAATAACAGTGGTAAGAGTTACTAACATTTCTGGTCTTGTTGAATGTATCGATAAGACAATTGCGTCATAAAATTGTTTTGAGGCAAAGTGTTGGTAAAGAAGGTTGGAGTGTGACTTTCACATCGTGTGGACTGCAATATAGAAAGAGTTATGAAGTGAAAAAGAGTAAGAGGAAGTTGGTAGTAAAATATATTGAAGGTATGAATCTTTTCATTAGATGGAATTAAACATGAATTTGAATTTCACTTTTCCGTTTTCATTTCCACGGTGTGCATATCGTTTTCGTTTCAGATAGTAGAGGAGAAATGAAATGCATATACTATAGGAAAGTTTGCAAATTGACAGTGTATGTGTTTGTAAGTAGACTAGAAATAGCAGTGGTAACAGTTACTAACATTTCTGGTCTTGTTGAATGTATCGATAAGACAATTGCGTCATAAAATTGTTTTGAGGCAAAGTGTTGGTAAAGAAGTTTGGAGTGTGACTTGCACCTCGTGTGGACTGCAATATAGAAAGAGTTATGAGGTGAAAAAGAGTAAGAGGTTGTTCGTAGTAAATCATATTGCAGGTATGAATCTTTTCATTAGATGGAATTAAACATGAATTTGAATTTCACTTTTCCGTTTTCATTTCCACGGTGTGCATATCGTTTTCGTTTCAGGTAGTGGAGGAGAAATGAAAACCATATACTATAAGAAAGTTTGCAAATTGACAGTGTATGTGTTTGTAAGTAGACTAGAAATAGCAGTGGTAAGAGTTACTAACATTTCTGGTCTTGTTGATTGTATCGATAACACAATTGCGTCATAAAATTGTTTTGAGGCAAAGTGTTGGTAAAGAAGGTTGGAGTGTGACTTGCACATCGTGTGGACTGCAATATAGAAAGAGTTATGAAGTGAAGAAGAGTAAGAGGAAGGTCGTAGTAAAATATACTGAAGGTATGAATCTTTTCATTAGATGGAATTAAACATGAATTTGAATTTCACTTTTCCGTTTTCATTCCCACGGTGTGCATATCGTTTTCGTTTCAGGTAGTGGAGGAGAAATGAAAACCATATACTATAGGAAAGTTTGCAAATTGACAGTGTATGTGTTTGTAAGTAGACTAGAAATAGCAGTGGTAACAGTTACTAACATTTCTGGTCTTGTTGAATGTATCGATAAGACAATTGCGTCATAAAATTGTTTTGAGGGAAAGTGTTGGTAAAGAAGGTTGGAGTGTGACTTGCACATCGTGTGGATTGCACTATAGAAAGAGTTATGAGGTGAAAAAGAGTAAGAGGAAGTTCGTAGTAAACTATATTGAAGGTATGATTCTTTTCATTAGATGGAATTAAACATGAATTTGAATTTCACTTTTCCGTTTTCATTTCCACGGTGTGCATATCGTTTTCGTTTCAGGTAGTAGAGGAGAAATGAAAACCATATACTATAGGAAAGTTTGAAAATTGACAGTGTATGTGTTTGTAAGTAGACTAGAAATAGCAGTGGTAAGAATTACTAACATATTTGGTCTTGTTGAATGTATCGATAACACAATTGCGTCATAAAATTGTTTTGAGGCAAAGTGTTGGTAAAGAAGGTTGGAGTGTGATTTTCACATCGTGTGGACTGCAATATAGAAAGAGTTATGAGGTGAAAAAGAGTAAGAGGAAGTTCGTAGTAAACTATATTGAAGGTATGAATCTTTTCATTAGATGGAATTAAACATGAATTTGAATTTCAATTTTCCGTTTTCATATCCACGGTGTGCATATCGTTTTCGTTTCAGGTAGTGGAGGAGAAATGAAAACCATATACTATAAGAAAGTTTGCAAATTGACAGTGTATGTGTTTGTAAGTAGAGTAGAAATAGCAGTGGTAACAGTTACTAACATTTCTGGTCTTGTTGAATGTATCGACAACACAACTGCGTCATAAATTTGTTTTGAGGCAAAGTGTTTGTAAAGAAGGTTGGAGTGTGACTTTCACATCGTGTGGACTGCAATATAGAAAGAGTTATGAGGTGAAAAAGAGTAAGAGGAAGTTCGTAGTAAACTATATTGAAGGTATGAATCTTTTCATTAAATGGAATTAAACATGAATTTGAATTTCACTTTTCCGTTTTCATTTCCACGGTATGCATATCGTTTTCGTTTCAGATAGTAGAGGAGAAATGAAATGCGTATACTATAGGAAAGTTTGCAAATTGACAGTGTATGTGTTTGTAAGTAGACTAGAAATAGCAGTGGTAAGAGTTACTAACATTTCTGGTCTTGTTGATTGTATCGATAACACAATTGCGTCATAAAATTGTTTTGAGGCAAAGTGTTGGTAAAGAAGGTTGGAGTGTGACTTTCACATCGTGTGGACTGCAATATAGAAAGAGTTATGAAGTGAAGAAGAGTAAGAGGAAGGTCGTAGTAAAATATATTGAAGGTATGAATCTTTTCATTACATGGAATTAAACATGAATTTGAATTTCACTTTTCCGTTTTCATTCCCACGGTGTGCATATCGTTTTCGTTTCAGGTAGTGGAGGAGAAATGAAAACCATATACTATAGGAAAGTTTGCAAATTGACAGTGTATGTGTTTGTAAGTAGACTAGAAATAGCAGTGGTAAGAGTTACTAACATTTCTGGTCTTGTTGAATGTATCGATAACACAATTGCGTCATAAAATTGTTTTGAGGCAAAGTGTTGGTAAAGAAGGTTGGAGTGTGACTTTCACATCGTTTGGATTGCACTATAGAAAGAGTTATGAGGTGAAAAAGAGTAAGAGGAAGTTCGTAGTAAACTATATTGAAGGTATGATTCTTTTCATTAGATGGAATTAAACATGAATTTGAATTTCACTTTTCCGTTTTCATTTCCACGGTGTGCATATCGTTTTCGTTTCAGGTAGTAGAGGAGAAATGAAAACCATATACTATAGGAAAGTTTGAAAATTGACAGTGTATGTGTTTGTAAGTAGACTAGAAATAGCAGTGGTAAGAATTACTAACATATTTGGTCTTGTTGAATGTATCGATAACACAATTGCGTCATAAAATTGTTTTGAGGCAAAGTGTTGGTAAAGAAGGTTGGAGTGTGACTTTCACATCGTGTGGACTGCAATGTAGAAAGAGTTATGAGGTGAAAAAGAGTAAGAGGAAGTTCGTAGTAAACTATATTGAAGGTATGAATCTTTTCATTAGATGGAATTAAACATGAATTTGAATTTCAATTTTCTGTTTTCATATCCACGGTGTGCATATCGTTTTCGTTTCAGGTAGTGGAGGAGAAATGAAAACCATATACTATAAGAAAGTTTGCAAATTGACAGTGTATGTGTTTGTAAGTATAGTAGAAATAGCAGTGGTAACAGTTACTAACATTTCTGGTCTTGTTGAATGTATCGACAACACAACTGCGTCATAAAATTGTTTTGAGGCAAAGTGTTTGTAAAGAAGGTTGGAGTGTGACTTTCACATCGTGTGGACTGCAATATAGAAAGAGTTATGAGGTGAAAAAGAGTAAGAGGAAGTTCGTAGTAAACTATATTGCAGGTATGAATCTTTTCATTAAATGGAATTAAACATGAATTTGAATTTCACTTTTCCGTTTTCATTTCCACGGTATGCATATCGTTTTCGTTTCAGATAGTAGAGGAGAAATGAAATGCATATACTATAGGAAAGTTTGCAAATTGACAGTGTATGTGTTTGTAAGTAGACTAGAAATAGCAGTGGTAAGAGTTACTAACATTTCTGGTCTTGTTGAATGTATCGACAACACAACTGCGTCCTAAAATTGTTTTGAGGCAAAGTGTTTGTAAAGAAAGTTGGAGTGTGACTTTCACATCGTGTGGACTGCAATATAGAAAGAGTTATGAAGTGAAAAAGAGTAAGAGGAAGTTGGTAGTAAAATATATTGAAGGTATGAATCTTTTCATTAGATGGAATTAAACATGAATTTGAATTTCAATTTTCTGTTTTCATATCCACGGTGTGCATATCGTTTTCGTTTCAGGTAGTGGAGGAGAAATGAAATCCATATACTATAGGAAAGTTTGCAAATTGACAGTGTATGTGTTTGTAAGTAGAGTAGAAATAGCAGTGGTAACAGTTACTAACATTTTTGGTCTTGTTGAATGTATCGACAACGCAACTGCGTCATAAAATTGTTTTGAGGCAAAGTGTTTGTAAAGAAGGTTGGAGTGTGACTTTCACATCGTGTGGACTGCAATATAGAAAGAGTTATGAGGTGAAAAAGAGTAAGAGGATGTTCGTAGTAAACCATTATGAAGGTATAAATCTTTTCATTAGATGGAATTAAACATGAATTTGAATTTCACTTTTCCGTTTTCATTTCCACGGTGTGCATATCGTTTTCGTTTCAGGTAGTGGAGGAGAAATGAAAACCATATAGTATACGAAAGTTTGAAAATTGACAGGGTATGTGTTTGTAAGTAGACTAGAAATAGCAGTGGTAAGAGTTACTAACATTTCTGGTCTTGTTGAATGTATCGATAACACAATTGCATCATAAAATTGTTTTGAGGGAAAGTGTTGGTAAAGAAGGTTGGAGTGTGACTTTCACATCGTGTGGACTGCAATATAGAAAGAGTTATGAGGTGTAAAAGAGTAAGAGGAAGTTGGTAGTAAACTATATTGAAGGTACGAATCTTTTCATTAGATGGAATTAAACATGAATTTGAATTTCACTTTTCCGTTTTCATTCCCACGGTGTGCATATCGTTTTCGTTTCAGGTAGTGGAGGAGAAATGAAAACCATATACTATAGGAAAGTTTGCAAATTGACTGTGTATGTGTTTGTAAGTAGACTAGAAATAACAGTGGTAAGAGTTACTAACATTTCTGGTTTTGTTGAATGTATCGATAAGACAATTGCGTCATAAAATTGTTTTGAGGCAAAGTGTTGGTAAAGAAGGTGGGAGTGTGACTTTCACATCGTGTGGACTGCAATATAGAAAGAGTTATGAGGTGAAAAAGAGTAAGAGGAAGTTGGTAGTAAAATATATTGAAGGTATGAATCTTTTCATTAGATGGAATTAAACATGAATTTGAATTTCACTTTTCCGTTTTCATTTCCACGGTGTGCATATCGTTTTCGTTTCAGATAGTAGAGGAGAAATGAAATCCATATACTATAGGAAAGTTTGCAAATTGACTGTGTATGTGTTTGTAAGAAAACTAGAAATAGCAGTGGTAAGAGTTACTAACATTTCTGGTCTTGTTGATTGTATCGATAAGACAATTGCGTCATAAAATTGTTTTGAGGCAAAGTGTTGGTAAAGAAGGTTGGAGTGTGACTTTCACATCGTGTGGACTGCAATATAGAAAGAGTTATGAAGTGGAAAAGAGTAAGAGGAAGTTGGTAGTAAAATATATTGAAGGTATGAATCTTTTCATTAGATGGAATTAAACATGAATTTGAATTTCACTTTTCCGTTTTCATTTCCACGGTGTGCATATCGTTTTCGTTTCAGGTAGTGGAGGAGAAATGAAAACCATATACTATAGGAAAGTTTGCAAATTGACAGTGTATGTGTTTGTAAGTAGACTAGAAATAGCAGTGGTAAGAGTTACTAACATTTCTGGTCTTGTTGATTGTATCGATAACACAATTGCGTCATAAAATTGTTTTGAGGCAAAGTGTTGGTAAAGAAGGTTGGAGTGTGACTTTCACATCGTGTGGACTGCAATGTAGAAAGAGTTATGAGGTGAAAAAGAGTAAGAGGAAGTTCGTAGTAAACTATATTGAAGGTATGATTCTTTTCATTAGATGGAATTAAACATGAATTTGAATTTCACTTTTCCGTTTTCATTTCCACGGTGTGCATATCGTTTTCGTTTCAGGTAGTAGAGGAGAAATGAAAACCATATACTATAAGAAAGTTTGCAAATTGACAGTGTATGTGTTTGTAAGTAGAGTAGAAATAGCAGTGGTAAGAGTTACTAACATTTCTGGTCTTGTTGAATGTATCGACAACACAACTGCGTCATAAAATTGTTTTGAGGCAAAGTGTTTGTAAAGAAGGTTGGAGTGTGACTTTCACATCGTGTGGACTGCAATATAGAAAGAGTTATGAGGTGAAAAAGAGTAAGAGGAAGTTCGTAGTAAACTATATTGAAGGTATGAATCTTTTCATTAAATGGAATTAAACATGAATTTGAATTTCACTTTTCCGTTTTCATTTCCACGGTATGCATATCGTTTTCGTTTCAGATAGTAGAGGAGAAATGAAATGCATATACTATAGGAAAGTTTGCAAATTGACAGTGTATGTGTTTGTAAGTAGACTAGAAATAGCAGTGGTAAGAGTTACTAACATTTCTGGTCTTGTTGAATGTATCGACAACACAACTGCGTCATAAAATTGTTTTGAGGCAAAGTGTTTGTAAAGAAGGTTGGAGTGTGACTTTCACATCGTGTGGACTGCAATATAGAAAGAGTTATGAAGTGAAAAAGAGTAAGAGGAAGTTCGTAGTAAAATATATTGAAGGTATGAATCTTTTCATTAGATGGAATTAAACATGAATTTGAATTTCAATTTTCTGTTTTCATATCCACGGTGTGCATATCGTTTTCGTTTCAGGTAGTGGAGGAGAAATGAAATCCATATACTATAGGAAAGTTTGCAAATTGACAGTGTATGTGTTTGTAAGTAGAGTAGAAATAGCAGTGGTAACAGTTACTAACATTTTTGGTCTTGTTGAATGTATCGACAACGCAACTGCGTCATAAAATTGTTTTGAGGCAAAGTGTTTGTAAAGAAGGTTGGAGTGTGACTTTCACATCGTGTGGACTGCAATATAGAAAGAGTTATGAAGTGGAAAAGAGTAAGAGGAAGTTGGTAGTAAAATATATTGAAGGTATGAATCTTTTCATTAGATGGAATTAAACATGAATTTGAATTTCACTTTTCCGTTTTCATTTCCACGGTGTGCATATCGTTTTCGTTTCAGGTAGTGGAGGAGAAATGAAAACCATATACTATAGGAAAGTTTGCAAATTGACAGTGTATGTGTTTGTAAGTAGACTAGAAATAGCAGTGGTAAGAGTTACTAACATTTCTGGTCTTGTTGAATGTATCGATAACACAATTGCGTCATAAAATTGTTTTGAGGCAAAGTGTTGGTAAAGAAGGTTGGAGTGTGACTTGCACATCGTGTGGACTGCAATATAGAAAGAGTTATGACGTGAAAAAGAGTAAGAGGAAGTTCGTAGTAAACTATATTGAAGGTATGATTCTTTTCATTAGATGGAATTAAACATGAATTTGAATTTCACTTTTCCGTTTTCATTTCCACGGTGTGCATATCGTTTTTATTTCAGGTAGTAGAGGAGAAATGAAAACCATATACTATAGGAAAGTTTGCAAATTGACAGTGTATGTGTTTGTAAGTAGACTAGAAATAGCAGTGGTAAGAATTACTAACATTTCTGGTCTTGTTGAATGTATCGATAAGACAATTGCGTCATAAAATTGTTTTGAGGCAAAGTGTTGGTAAAGAAGTTTGGAGTGTGACTTTCACATCGTGTGGACTGCAATATAGAAAGAGTTATGACGTGAAAAAGAGTAAGAGGAAGTTCGTAGTAAACTATATTGAAGGTATGAATCTTTTCATTAGATGGAATTAAACATGAATTTGAATTTGAATTTTCTGTTTTCATATCCACGGTGTGCATATCGTTTTCGTTTCAGGTAGTGGAGGAGAAATGAAATCCATATACTATAGGAAAGTTTGAAAATTGACTGTGTATGTGTTTGTAAGTAGACTAGAAATAGCAGTGGTAAGAGTTACTAACAATTCTGGTCTTGTTGAATGTATCGATAAGACAATTGCGTCATAAAATTGTTTTGAGGCAAAGTGTTGGTAAAGAAGGTTGGAGTGTGACTTTCACATCGTGTGGACTGCAATATAGAAAGAGTTATGAAGTGAAAAAGAGTAAGAGGAAGTTCGTAGTAAAATATATTGAAGGTATGAATCTTTTCATTAGATGGAATTAAACATGAATTTGAATTTGAATTTTCTGTTTTCATACCCACGGTGTGCATATCGTTTTCGTTTCAGGTAGTGGAGGAGAAATGAAATCCATATACTATAGGAAAGTTTGCAAATTGACAGTGTATGTGTTTGTAAGTAGACTAGAAATAGCAGTGGTAACAGTTACTAACATTTTTCGTCTTGTTGAATGTATCGACAACACAACTGCGTCATAAAATTGTTTTGAGGCAAAGTGTTTGTAAAGAAGGTTGGAGTGTGACTTTCACATCGTGTTGACTGCAATATAGAAAGAGTTATGACGTGAAAAAGAGTAAGAGGAAGGTCGTAGTAAACTATATTGAAGGTATGAATCTTTTCATTAGATGGAATTAAACATGAATTTGAATTTCACTTTTCCGTTTTCATTTCCACGGTGTGCATATCGTTTTCGTTTCAGGTAGTGGAGGAGAAATGAAAACCATATACTATAGGAAAGTTTGCAAATTGACTGTGTATGTGTTTGTAAGTAGACTAGAAATAACAGTGGTAAGAGTTACTAACATTTCTGGTCTTGTTGAATGTATCGATAACACAATTGCGTCATAAAATTGTTTTGAGGCAAAGTGTTTGTAAAGAAGGTTGGAGTGTGACTTTCACATCGTGTGGACTGCAATATAGAAAGAGTTATGAGGTGAAAAAGAGTAAGAGGAAGTTCGTAGTAAACTATATTGAAGGTATGAATCTTTTCATTAGATGGAATTAAACATGAATTTGAATTTCACTTTTCCGTTTTCATTTCCACGGTGTGCATATCGTTTTCGTTTCAGGTAGTGGAGGAGAAATGAAAACCCTATACTATAGGAAGGTTTGAAAATTGACTGTGTATGTGTTTGTAAGCAGACTAGAAATAGCAGTGGTAAGAGTTACTAACATTTCTGGTCTTGTTGAATGTATCGATAACACAATTGCGTCATAAAATTGTTTTGAGGGAAAGTGTTGGTAAAGAAGGTTGGAGTGTGACTTTCACATCGTGTGGACTGCAATATAGAAAGAGTTATGAGGTGAAAAAGAGTAAGAGGATGTTCGTAGTAAACTATATTGAAGGTATGAATCTTTTCATTAGATGGAATTATACATGATTTGAATTTCACTTTTCCGTTTTCATTTCCACGGTGTGCATATCGTTTTCGTTTCAGGTAGTAGAGGAGAAATGAAAACCATATACTATAGGAAAGTTTGCAAATTGACAGTGTATGTGTTTGTAAGTAGACTAGAAATAGCAGTGGTAAGAGTTACTAATATTTCTGGTCTTGTTGAATGTATCGATAACACAATTGCGTCATAAAATTGTTTTGAGGCAAAGTGTTGGTAAAGAAGGTTGGAGTGTGACTTGCACATCGTGTGGACTGCAATATAGAAAGAGTTATGAGGTGAAAAAGAGTAAGAGGAAGTTCGTAGTAAACTATATTGAAGGTATGAATCTTTTCATTAGATGGAATTAAACATGAATTTGAATTTCACTTTTCCGTTTTCATTTCCACGGTGTGCATATCGTTTTCGTTTCAGGTAGTGGAGGAGAAATGAAAACCATATACTATAGGAAAGTTTAAAATTTGACTGTGTATGTGTTTGTAAGTAGACTAGAAATAGCAGTGGTAAGAGTTACTAACATTTCTGGTCTTGTTGAATGTATCGATAACACAATTGCGTCATAAAATTGTTTTGAGGCAAAGTGTTGGTAAAGAAGGTTGGAGTGTGACTTGCACATCGTGTGGACTGCAATATAGAAAGAGTTATGAGGTGCAAAAGAGTAAGAGGATGTTGGTAGTAAAATATATTGAAGGTATGAATCTTTTCATTAGATGGAATTAAACATGAATTTGAATTTCACTTTTCCGTTTTCATTTCCACGGTGTGCATATCGTTTTCGTTTCAGGTAGTGGAGGAGAAATGAAAACCCTATACTATAGGAAAGTTTGAAAATTAACTGTGTATGTGTTTGTAAGTAGACTAGAAATAGCAGTGGTAAGAGTTACTAACATTTCTGGTCTTGTTGAATGTATCGATAACACAATTGCGTCATAAAATTGTTTTGAGGCAAAGTGTTGGTAAAGAAGGTTGGAGTGTGACTTTCACATCGTGTGGACTGCAATATAGAAAGAGTTATGAGGTGCAAAAGAGTAAGAGGATGTTCGTAGTAAACTATTATGAAGGTATGAATCTTTTCATTAGATGGAATTAAACATGATTTGAATTTCACTTTTCCGTTTTCATTTCCACGGTGTGCATATCGTTTTCGTTTCAGGTAGTGGAGGAGAAATGAAAACCATATACTATAGGAAAGTTTGCAAATTGACAGTGTATGTGTTTGTAAGTAAACTAGAAATAGCAGTGGTAAGAGTTACTAACATTTCTGGTCTTGTTGAATGTATCGATAAGACAATTGCGTCATAAAATTGTTTTGAGGCAAAGTGTTGGTAAAGAAGGTTGGAGTGTGACTTTCACATCGTGTGGACTGCAATATAGAAAGAGTTATGAGGTGAAAAAGAGTAAGAGGAAGTTCGTAGTAAACTATATTGAAGGTATGAATCTTTTCATTAGATGGAATTAAACATGAATTTGAATTTCACTTTTCCGTTTTCATTTCCACGGTGTGCATATCGTTTTCGTTTCAGGTAGTGGAGGAGAAATGAAAACCCTATACTATAGGAAAGTTTGGAAATTGACTGTGTATGTGTTTGTAAGTAGACTAGAAATAGCAGTGGTAAGAGTTACTAACATTTCTGGTCTTGTTGAATGTATCGATAACACAATTGCGTCATAAAATTGTTTTGAGGCAAAGTGTTGGTAAAGAAGGTTGGAGTGTGACTTTCACATCGTGTGGACTGCAATATAGAAAGAGTTATGAGGTGCAAAAGAGTAAGAGGATGTTCGTAGTAAACTATTATGAAGGTATGAATCTTTTCATTAGATGGAATTAAACATGATTTGAATTTCACTTTTCCGTTTTCATTTCCACGGTGTGCATATCGTTTTCGTTTCAGGTAGTGGAGGAGAAATGAAAACCATATACTATAGGAAAGTTTGCAAATTGACAGTGTATGTGTTTGTAAGTAGACTAGAAATAGCAGTGGTAAGAGTTACTAACATTTCTGGTCTTGTTGAATGTATCGATAAGACAATTGCGTCATAAAATTGTTTTGAGGCAAAGTGTTGGTAAAGAAGGTTGGAGTGTGACTTTCACATCGTGTGGACTGCAATATAGAAAGAGTTATGAGGTGAAAAAGAGTAAGAGGAAGTTCGTAGTAAACTATATTGAAGGTATGAATCTTTTCATTAGATGGAATTAAACATGAATTTGAATTTCACTTTTCCGTTTTCATTTCCACGGTGTGCATATCGTTTTCGTTTCAGGTAGTGGAGGAGAAATGAAAACCCTATACTATAGGAAAGTTTGAAAATTGACTGTGTATGTGTTTGTAAGTAGACTAGAAATAGCAGTGGTAAGAGTTACTAACATTTCTGGTCTTGTTGAATGTATCGATAAGACAATTGCGTCATAAAATTGTTTTGAGGCAAAGTGTTGGTAAAGAAGGTTGGAGTGTGACTTTCACATCGTGTGGACTGCAATATAGAAAGAGTTATGAGGTGCAAAAGAGTGAGAGGATGTTCGTAGTAAACTATTATGAAGGTATGAATCTTTTCATTAGATGGAATTAAACATGATTTGAATTTCACTTTTCCGTTTTCATTTCCACGGTGTGCATATCGTTTTCGTTTCAGGTAGTGGAGGAGAAATGAAAACCATATACTATAGGAAAGTTTGCAAATTGACAGTGTATGTGTTTGTAAGTAGACTAGAAATAGCAGTGGTAAGAGTTACTAACATTTCTGGTCTTGTTGAATGTATCGATAAGACAATTGCGTCATAAAATTGTTTTGAGGGAAAGTGTTGGTAAAGAAGGTTGGAGTGTGACTTTCACATCGTTTGGATTGCACTATAGAAAGAGTTATGAGGTGAAAAAGAGTAAGAGGAAGTTCGTAGTAAACTATATTGAAGGTATGATTCTTTTCATTAGATGGAATTAAACATGAATTTGAATTTCACTTTTCCGTTTTCATTTCCACGGTGTGCATATCGTTTTCGTTTCAGGTAGTAGAGGAGAAATGAAAACCATATACTATAGGAAAGTTTGAAAATTGACAGTGTATGTGTTTGTAAGTAGACTAGAAATAGCAGTGGTAAGAATTACTAACATATTTGGTCTTGTTGAATGTATCGATAACACAATTGCGTCATAAAATTGTTTTGAGGCAAAGTGTTGGTAAAGAAGGTTGGAGTGTGACTTTCACATCGTGTGGACTGCAATGTAGAAAGAGTTATGAGGTGAAAAAGAGTAAGAGGAAGTTCGTAGTAAACTATATTGAAGGTATGAATCTTTTCATTAGATGGAATTAAACATGAATTTGAATTTCAATTTTCTGTTTTCATATCCACGGTGTGCATATCGTTTTCGTTTCAGGTAGTGGAGGAGAAATGAAAACCATATACTATAAGAAAGTTTGCAAATTGACAGTGTATGTGTTTGTAAGTATAGTAGAAATAGCAGTGGTAACAGTTACTAACATTTCTGGTCTTGTTGAATGTATCGACAACACAACTGCGTCATAAAATTGTTTTGAGGCAAAGTGTTTGTAAAGAAGGTTGGAGTGTGACTTTCACATCGTGTGGACTGCAATATAGAAAGAGTTATGAGGTGAAAAAGAGTAAGAGGAAGTTCGTAGTAAACTATATTGCAGGTATGAATCTTTTCATTAAATGGAATTAAACATGAATTTGAATTTCACTTTTCCGTTTTCATTTCCACGGTATGCATATCGTTTTCGTTTCAGATAGTAGAGGAGAAATGAAATGCATATACTATAGGAAAGTTTGCAAATTGACAGTGTATGTGTTTGTAAGTAGACTAGAAATAGCAGTGGTGAGAGTTACTAACATTTCTGGTCTTGTTGAATGTATCGACAACACAACTGCGTCCTAAAATTGTTTTGAGGCAAAGTGTTTGTAAAGAAGGTTGGAGTGTGACTTTCACATCGTGTGGACTGCAATATAGAAAGAGTTATGAAGTGAAAAAGAGTAAGAGGAAGTTGGTAGTAAAATATATTGAAGGTATGAATCTTTTCATTAGATGGAATTAAACATGAATTTGAATTTCAATTTTCTGTTTTCATATCCACGGTGTGCATATCGTTTTCGTTTCAGGTAGTGGAGGAGAAATGAAATCCATATACTATAGGAAAGTTTGCAAATTGACAGTGTATGTGTTTGTAAGTAGAGTAGAAATAGCAGTGGTAACAGTTACTAACATTTTTGGTCTTGTTGAATGTATCGACAACGCAACTGCGTCATAAAATTGTTTTGAGGCAAAGTGTTTGTAAAGAAGGTTGGAGTGTGACTTTCACATCGTGTGGACTGCAATATAGAAAGAGTTATGAGGTGAAAAAGAGTAAGAGGATGTTCGTAGTAAACCATTATGAAGGTATAAATCTTTTCATTAGATGGAATTAAACATGAATTTGAATTTCACTTTTCCGTTTTCATTTCCACGGTGTGCATATCGTTTTCGTTTCAGGTAGTGGAGGAGAAATGAAAACCATATAGTATACGAAAGTTTGAAAATTGACAGGGTATGTGTTTGTAAGTAGACTAGAAATAGCAGTGGTAAGAGTTACTAACATTTCTGGTCTTGTTGAATGTATCGATAACACAATTGCATCATAAAATTGTTTTGAGGGAAAGTGTTGGTAAAGAAGGTTGGAGTGTGACTTTCACATCGTGTGGACTGCAATATAGAAAGAGTTATGAGGTGTAAAAGAGTAAGAGGAAGTTGGTAGTAAACTATATTGAAGGTACGAATCTTTTCATTAGATGGAATTAAACATGAATTTGAATTTCACTTTTCCGTTTTCATTCCCACGGTGTGCATATCGTTTTCGTTTCAGGTAGTGGAGGAGAAATGAAAACCATATACTATAGGAAAGTTTGCAAATTGACTGTGTATGTGTTTGTAAGTAGACTAGAAATAGCAGTGGTAAGAGTTACTAACATTTCTGGTTTTGTTGAATGTATCGATAAGACAATTGCGTCATAAAATTGTTTTGAGGCAAAGTGTTGGTAAAGAAGGTGGGAGTGTGACTTTCACATCGTGTGGACTGCAATATAGAAAGAGTTATGAGGTGAAAAAGAGTAAGAGGAAGTTGGTAGTAAAATATATTGAAGGTATGAATCTTTTCATTAGATGGAATTAAACATGAATTTGAATTTCACTTTTCCGTTTTCATTTCCACGGTGTGCATATCGTTTTCGTTTCAGATAGTAGAGGAGAAATGAAATCCATATACTATAGGAAAGTTTGCAAATTGACTGTGTATGTGTTTGTAAGAAAACTAGAAATAGCAGTGGTAAGAGTTACTAACATTTCTGGTCTTGTTGATTGTATCGATAAGACAATTGCGTCATAAAATTGTTTTGAGGCAAAGTGTTGGTAAAGAAGGTTGGAGTGTGACTTTCACATCGTGTGGACTGCAATATAGAAAGAGTTATGAAGTGGAAAAGAGTAAGAGGAAGTTGGTAGTAAAATATATTGAAGGTATGAATCTTTTCATTAGATGGAATTAAACATGAATTTGAATTTCACTTTTCCGTTTTCATTTCCACGGTGTGCATATCGTTTTCGTTTCAGGTAGTGGAGGAGAAATGAAAACCATATACTATAGGAAAGTTTGCAAATTGACAGTGTATGTGTTTGTAAGTAGACTAGAAATAGCAGTGGTAAGAGTTACTAACATTTCTGGTCTTGTTGATTGTATCGATAACACAATTGCGTCATAAAATTGTTTTGAGGCAAAGTGTTGGTAAAGAAGGTTGGAGTGTGACTTGCACATCGTGTGGACTGCAATATAGAAAGAGTTATGACGTGAAAAAGAGTAAGAGGAAGTTCGTAGTAAACTATATTGAAGGTATGAATCTTTTCATTAGATGGAATTAAACATGAATTTGAATTTCACTTTTCCGTTTTCATTTCCACGGTGTGCATATCGTTTTCGTTTCAGGTAGTAGAGGAGAAATGAAAACCATATACTATAAGAAAGTTTGCAAATTGACAGTGTATGTGTTTGTAAGTAGAGTAGAAATAGCAGTGGTAAGAGTTACTAACATTTCTGGTCTTGTTGAATGTATCGACAACACAACTGCGTCATAAAATTGTTTTGAGGCAAAGTGTTTGTAAAGAAGGTTGGAGTGTGACTTTCACATCGTGTGGACTGCAATATAGAAAGAGTTATGAGGTGAAAAAGAGTAAGAGGAAGTTCGTAGTAAACTATATTGAAGGTATGAATCTTTTCATTAAATGGAATTAAACATGAATTTGAATTTCACTTTTCCGTTTTCATTTCCACGGTATGCATATCGTTTTCGTTTCAGATAGTAGAGGAGAAATGAAATGCATATACTATAGGAAAGTTTGCAAATTGACAGTGTATGTGTTTGTAAGTAGACTAGAAATAGCAGTGGTAAGAGTTACTAACATTTCTGGTCTTGTTGAATGTATCGACAACACAACTGCGTCATAAAATTGTTTTGAGGCAAAGTGTTTGTAAAGAAGGTTGGAGTGTGACTTTCACATCGTGTGGACTGCAATATAGAAAGAGTTATGAAGTGAAAAAGAGTAAGAGGAAGTTCGTAGTAAAATATATTGAAGGTATGAATCTTTTCATTAGATGGAATTAAACATGAATTTGAATTTCAATTTTCTGTTTTCATATCCACGGTGTGCATATCGTTTTCGTTTCAGGTAGTGGAGGAGAAATGAAATCCATATACTATAGGAAAGTTTGCAAATTGACAGTGTATGTGTTTGTAAGTAGAGTAGAAATAGCAGTGGTAACAGTTACTAACATTTTTGGTCTTGTTGAATGTATCGACAACGCAACTGCGTCATAAAATTGTTTTGAGGCAAAGTGTTTGTAAAGAAGGTTGGAGTGTGACTTTCACATCGTGTGGACTGCAATATAGAAAGAGTTATGAAGTGGAAAAGAGTAAGAGGAAGTTGGTAGTAAAATATATTGAAGGTATGAATCTTTTCATTAGATGGAATTAAACATGAATTTGAATTTCACTTTTCCGTTTTCATTTCCACGGTGTGCATATCGTTTTCGTTTCAGGTAGTGGAGGAGAAATGAAAACCATATACTATAGGAAAGTTTGCAAATTGACAGTGTATGTGTTTGTAAGTAGACTAGAAATAGCAGTGGTAAGAGTTACTAACATTTCTGGTCTTGTTGAATGTATCGATAACACAATTGCGTCATAAAATTGTTTTGAGGCAAAGTGTTGGTAAAGAAGGTTGGAGTGTGACTTTCACATCGTGTGGACTGCAATATAGAAAGAGTTATGAGGTGAAAAAGAGTAAGAGGAAGTTCGTAGTAAACTATATTGAAGGTATGATTCTTTTCATTAGATGGAATTAAACATGAATTTGAATTTCACTTTTCCGTTTTCATTTCCACGGTGTGCATATCGTTTTTATTTCAGGTAGTAGAGGAGAAATGAAAACCATATACTATAGGAAAGTTTGCAAATTGACAGTGTATGTGTTTGTAAGTAGACTAGAAATAGCAGTGGTAAGAATTACTAACATTTCTGGTCTTGTTGAATGTATCGATAAGACAATTGCGTCATAAAATTGTTTTGAGGCAAAGTGTTGGTAAAGAAGTTTGGAGTGTGACTTTCACATCGTGTGGACTGCAATATAGAAAGAGTTATGACGTGAAAAAGAGTAAGAGGAAGTTCGTAGTAAACTATATTGAAGGTATGAATCTTTTCATTAGATGGAATTAAACATGAATTTGAATTTGAATTTTCTGTTTTCATATCCACGGTGTGCATATCGTTTTCGTTTCAGGTAGTGGAGGAGAAATGAAATCCATATACTATAGGAAAGTTTGAAAATTGACTGTGTATGTGTTTGTAAGTAGACTAGAAATAGCAGTGGTAAGAGTTACTAACAATTCTGGTCTTGTTGAATGTATCGATAAGACAATTGCGTCATAAAATTGTTTTGAGGCAAAGTGTTGGTAAAGAAGGTTGGAGTGTGACTTTCACATCGTGTGGACTGCAATATAGAAAGAGTTATGAAGTGAAAAAGAGTAAGAGGAAGTTCGTAGTAAAATATATTGAAGGTATGAATCTTTTCATTAGATGGAATTAAACATGAATTTGAATTTGAATTTTCTGTTTTCATACCCACGGTGTGCATATCGTTTTCGTTTCAGGTAGTGGAGGAGAAATGAAATCCATATACTATAGGAAAGTTTGCAAATTGACAGTGTATGTGTTTGTAAGTAGACTAGAAATAGCAGTGGTAACAGTTACTAACATTTTTCGTCTTGTTGAATGTATCGACAACACAACTGCGTCATAAAATTGTTTTGAGGCAAAGTGTTTGTAAAGAAGGTTGGAGTGTGACTTTCACATCGTGTTGACTGCAATATAGAAAGAGTTATGACGTGAAAAAGAGTAAGAGGAAGGTCGTAGTAAACTATATTGAAGGTATGAATCTTTTCATTAGATGGAATTAAACATGAATTTGAATTTCACTTTTCCGTTTTCATTTCCACGGTGTGCATATCGTTTTCGTTTCAGGTAGTGGAGGAGAAATGAAAACCATATACTATAGGAAAGTTTGCAAATTGACTGTGTATGTGTTTGTAAGTAGACTAGAAATAACAGTGGTAAGAGTTACTAACATTTCTGGTCTTGTTGAATGTATCGATAACACAATTGCGTCATAAAATTGTTTTGAGGCAAAGTGTTTGTAAAGAAGGTTGGAGTGTGACTTTCACATCGTGTGGACTGCAATATAGAAAGAGTTATGACGTGAAAAAGAGTAAGAGGAAGGTCGTAGTAAACTATATTGAAGGTATGAATCTTTTCATTAGATGGAATTAAACATGAATTTGAATTTCACTTTTCCGTTTTCATTTGCACGGTGTGCATATCGTTTTCGTTTCAGGTAGTGGAGGAGAAATGAAAACCCTATACTATAGGAAGGTTTGAAAATTGACTGTGTATGTGTTTGTAAGTAGACTAGAAATAGCAGTGGTAAGAGTTACTAACATTTCTGGTCTTGTTGAATGTATCGATAACACAATTGCGTCATAAAATTGTTTTGAGGGAAAGTGTTGGTAAAGAAGGTTGGAGTGTGACTTTCACATCGTGTGGACTGCAATATAGAAAGAGTTATGAGGTGAAAAAGAGTAAGAGGATGTTCGTAGTAAACTATATTGAAGGTATGAATCTTTTCATTAGATGGAATTATACATGATTTGAATTTCACTTTTCCGTTTTCATTTCCACGGTGTGCATATCGTTTTCGTTTCAGGTAGTAGAGGAGAAATGAAAACCATATACTATAGGAAAGTTTGCAAATTGACAGTGTATGTGTTTGTAAGTAGACTAGAAATAGCAGTGGTAAGAGTTACTAATATTTCTGGTCTTGTTGAATGTATCGATAACACAATTGCGTCATAAAATTGTTTTGAGGCAAAGTGTTGGTAAAGAAGGTTGGAGTGTGACTTGCACATCGTGTGGACTGCAATATAGAAAGAGTTATGAGGTGAAAAAGAGTAAGAGGAAGTTCGTAGTAAACTATATTGAAGGTATGAATCTTTTCATTAGATGGAATTAAACATGAATTTGAATTTCACTTTTCCGTTTTCATTTCCACGGTGTGCATATCGTTTTCGTTTCAGGTAGTGGAGGAGAAATGAAAACCATATACTATAGGAAAGTTTAAAATTTGACTGTGTATGTGTTTGTAAGTAGACTAGAAATAGCAGTGGTAAGAGTTACTAACATTTCTGGTCTTGTTGAATGTATCGATAACACAATTGCGTCATAAAATTGTTTTGAGGCAAAGTGTTGGTAAAGAAGGTTGGAGTGTGACTTGCACATCGTGTGGACTGCAATATAGAAAGAGTTATGAGGTGCAAAAGAGTAAGAGGATGTTGGTAGTAAAATATATTGAAGGTATGAATCTTTTCATTAGATGGAATTAAACATGAATTTGAATTTCACTTTTCCGTTTTCATTTCCACGGTGTGCATATCGTTTTCGTTTCAGGTAGTGGAGGAGAAATGAAAACCCTATACTATAGGAAAGTTTGAAAATTAACTGTGTATGTGTTTGTAAGTAGACTAGAAATAGCAGTGGTAAGAGTTACTAACATTTCTGGTCTTGTTGAATGTATCGATAAGACAATTGCGTCATAAAATTGTTTTGAGGCAAAGTGTTGGTAAAGAAGGTTGGAGTGTGACTTTCACATCGTGTGGACTGCAATATAGAAAGAGTTATGAGGTGCAAAAGAGTAAGAGGATGTTCGTAGTAAACTATTATGAAGGTATGAATCTTTTCATTAGATGGAATTAAACATGATTTGAATTTCACTTTTCCGTTTTCATTTCCACGGTGTGCATATCGTTTTCGTTTCAGGTAGTGGAGGAGAAATGAAAACCATATACTATAGGAAAGTTTGCAAATTGACAGTGTATGTGTTTGTAAGTAAACTAGAAATAGCAGTGGTAAGAGTTACTAACATTTCTGGTCTTGTTGAATGTATCGATAAGACAATTGCGTCATAAAATTGTTTTGAGGCAAAGTGTTGGTAAAGAAGGTTGGAGTGTGACTTTCACATCGTGTGGACTGCAATATAGAAAGAGTTATGAGGTGAAAAAGAGTAAGAGGAAGTTCGTAGTAAACTATATTGAAGGTATGAATCTTTTCATTAGATGGAATTAAACATGAATTTGAATTTCACTTTTCCGTTTTCATTTCCACGGTGTGCATATCGTTTTCGTTTCAGGTAGTGGAGGAGAAATGAAAACCCTATACTATAGGAAAGTTTGAAAATTGACTGTGTATGTGTTTGTAAGTAGACTAGAAATAGCAGTGGTAAGAGTTACTAACATTTCTGGTCTTGTTGAATGTATCGATAAGACAATTGCGTCATAAAATTGTTTTGAGGCAAAGTGTTGGTAAAGAAGGTTGGAGTGTGACTTTCACATCGTGTGGACTGCAATATAGAAAGAGTTATGAGGTGCAAAAGAGTGAGAGGATGTTCGTAGTAAACTATTATGAAGGTATGAATCTTTTCATTAGATGGAATTAAACATGATTTGAATTTCACTTTTCCGTTTTCATTTCCACGGTGTGCATATCGTTTTCGTTTCAGGTAGTGGAGGAGAAATGAAAACCATATACTATAGGAAAGTTTGCAAATTGACTGTGTATGTGTTTGTAAGTAGACTAGAAATAGCAGTGGTGAGAGTTACTAACATTTCTGGTCTTGTTGAATGTATCGATAACACAATTGCGTCATAAAATTGTTTTGAGGCAAAGTGTTGGTAAAGAAGGTTGGAGTGTGACTTGCACATCGTGTGGACTGCAATATAGAAAGAGTTATGAAGTGCAAAAGAGTAAGAGGATGTTCGTAGTAAACTATTATGAAGGTATGAATCTTTTCATTAGATGGAATTAAACATGATTTGAATTTCACTTTTCCGTTTTCATTTCCACGGTGTGCATATCGTTTTCGTTTCAGGTAGTGGAGGAGAAATGAAAACCATATACTATAGGAAAGTTTGCAAATTGACAGTGTATGTGTTTGTAAGTAGACTAGAAATAGCAGTGGTAAGAGTTACTAACATTTCTGGTCTTGTTGAATGTATCGATAACACAATTGCGTCATAAAATTGTTTTGAGGCAAAGTGTTGGTAAAGAAGGTTGGAGTGTGACTTTCACATCGTGTGGACGGCACTATAGAAAGAGTTATGAGGTGAAAAAGAGTAAGAGGAAGTTCGTAGTAAACTATATTGAAGGTATGAATCTTTTCATTAGATGGAATTAAACATGAATTTGAATTTCACTTTTCCGTTTTCATTTCCACGGTGTGCATATCGTTTTCGTTTTCAGGTAGTGGAGGAGAAATGAAATCCATATACTATAGGAAAGTTTGAAAATTGACAAATTATTTCCCCCATACTTTAAAATGTGTAATTCGTGTTAAAGTACATATTTTACGATATGTACTGTCCAATTGCTTCAGAAAACGTAATTGGAAACGATTCATCAACCTCACCAACTTTGACCGCTTTTACCGCCATTAATTCCGAAGATGTGTACCAGTTCAGTTGATGTACGTACAAGTCTTTCTTCATTTAACTAATAGTTTTGTCTGAGATGCAATATGGAAAATGCATTGTCTAATGAATAAATCCCTTGCACGTTTTTGTCGTATCCACCACCGACCGTGACATAACATTATGCACAGTCACTTAGTGAGGTCCAAGAATATGCAAACTCTCTTTTATTCTTTGTCCAGGAATCAAAACTTAGTTCATTAGTGGGAGACTGTGTTCATTCAATGAATAAGAAAATTATTAAAATGCACTATATATTTAAAATCCAATATTATGAGCATTAATATCATTAAAACAACAACGACAACAACAACAACAACAACAAAAAACGACGTTATTCTCACTTTAAAATATTTCCGTATCGTGATCAATATTAAGAAGTGGATGGAAAGGAAGTTCTAAAACCTTGGGTGTTCTTCTCCTCGAGCACAAATATTATTGCGATGACGATGAGATATTAGGATTTATTGTACATTATAAATAAAACATGAACATATATGATGTATGGCATTGTACTCGTATAACAATTATCACAGATTTATTAATATAAATTAGATATTGATACCCATTGATAAATCTGTGAACAGCAGAAAAATGAAGCCGGTCGTATCGTAAGATAAAGTAACATTACCTCGAAGCAAATGATGCTTATCAATAGAATCCAATTCAGGCAAACTAAATAATTGATAAAAATAAATTGATAATCTCATTGGAATATTGTTTGCTTGTACAAAAGAAATGATACCGGTAAGCGTCTTCTCGCTTGGAAACAAAAAAAAAAAAAAAAAAAAATAAAAAAAAAAAATAAAAAATAAAAAAAAAATAAAATAAAATAAGAAAAAATTAATGAATTAAGCTACAGCTACATTGATTGATTGATTATTTATTGCTTTCCGCCACACTCAACAATTTTTCAGTTATATGGTGGCGTCCAGTTTTTGTTTGTGGAGGAGAGAATCCAGATACAATGTACCTGGGAAGAGACCACCGACCTTCCGCAAGTAAACTGGCAAACCTGCTCACATAACGCCGCGGCCGTCATTCGAACACGCGCCGACAGAGGTAAGAGGCTTTGTGATTTTGAGCCGGAGGCCCCACAGCTACATTGAATTTTATTACTTCTGTCGTAATCGTCATTAAACAAGCTACGTTTTACCGTTTCCTTATTTCGGATTCATTGATTATATATTGTTTAACGTCCCGCTAGAGAATCCTTCATTCACATGGAGACGTCACCATTGCCGGTGAAGGGCTGCAAAATTTAGGTCTATACTCGGCGTTATGGCCTTTGAGCAAGGAGGGATCTTTATCGTGCCACACCTACTGTGACACGGAGCCTCGGATTTTACGGTCTCATCCGAAGGACCGCCCCATTTAGTCGCCTCTTACGACAAGCAAGGGTTACCGATGATCTATTCTAACCCGGATCTCCACAGGGTTCTTTATATTCAGAAATGTAAATGAATTGTACAGGAAAACGAACTTGTTTGTAGGGATTTAAAAACCTGTGTATACGAGCACTGCAATCAAAGAATCGTTCACGGTTGTGTCGCCTTTCAATTCTGCGAGAACACTGATGGGAAAATATGTGTGAATGAGCCTTTGTATTATCCTCTCTTGACTGAGTGGTTACCACCCCCACCCCCCACCCACCCCCAAAAAACATTGACATGTAATATAACCCCCTTTTGATCACGGGAACAATAGGTTTATTGTATACCCACCCCAAAGAATCGATCTCTCAATCGATGATGATAGATCGGTGTCTTATGACTTTGATCTTCGATCTCTCCAAGGTTGTTATGTAACTCTATTGTTCTCAATAGAACAATAGATCTATTGCCAACTAATTTTAATTCTTTCTATTGTTGTCGATAGCTTTATTGTTATCCCCCCTATAGTTTCCCTTTGATCTCCGGTCCAACGGATCTCTTTAGTCGATCATGAGAACAATAGAAAACTGGCAATAAACCCAAGTAAACAATAGAGCCATTGTTCACGAGAACAATAGAACGTGCTATTTTTAACTTATGACGTCATCTATTGTTCTGAGAACAATAGGTCTATTGTTTCCTAACAACATACAGACGCTATTACTACTGCCTATATTGTTGTAGGTTTAGCAGCCACTGCTACCCTATTAATAATGGAGGGTTCATCTATCCAATCTTTAATTTGGCCTATAAAAACTTAGTGTAAATTAGACATGATCAATATAAAATGCACACACACACACACACACACACACACACACACACACACATATATATATATATATATATATATATATATATATATATATATATCCCGAGATTGGTAAATAGCCGAGATTCACCGGTGAAGAGATTAGAATCTAGGCCTAACGATTGTGAGGATAAGGGGGGGGGGGGGGGGGGGGTCATTGACAGGTTCAATCCTGTGGAAGGATTAAGCGATGGGGATATTTACGACAGATTTCGTGTTTTTACGCCATCAAACCTGCTGCACAATAATTGTGAATAAATCCTTTAATACCACCTCCCCTTTCACGTTTTGATTTTTGCAACGGGGTCTTTTTATATTACGGCGAGATGTTTTGAAAAGTGTAAGGAACTAGCATATATCAAGAAAGCATTTCACAAGACAGCCGGTAAAGAAATTACACTTCAAAAGAAAACGCAGTATGCTACACGCAATTTTGTACCTAGTGACCATAACCCTTACATAAATGCGTATTTTTAGCCCGATTTCTGTAGCACCGTACTGTAAAGTTACACGTTATATCACATATATTATTGGTACCGTTTATGTTTTATATATAAGACATAGATAATCTCATTGCATTTAATGATGAAAACGATTGATAATTTTAAAAATACATCGTATGTCAAAAACAACTACACACGATTATTGATAGGTATGTCATCATGATTAATGAGAAGTTCAGGAGTGGATCTAACTTTTGCCATTCTGTGAAACACATATCACCAAGGAAAAGATCACTTATCAAAGAATATCATTGAGGCTGAATTGCAAGAAGTGCAAAACAATGAGAATGAATGGGAAGAGACAAGATAAAGGTAGGGATGACGAAGTGGAAGATGTGAAAGAGTTTATCTATATTGGAGTAACGGTGATAACATCATAAGGAGAATCACAAGACATCACGACCGGGACAAACAAGACAAGAGCAGCATATGGGAGACTGAGGAAAGTATGAATTGCAACGAATGAGTTGGAATGAAGGTCATGCTATTCAAGTCGCTAGTGGGGTCAGTGCTGCTTCATGGAAGCAAGACTTGGAAGGTGACAAAGATTGAGGAGATGCATTAGATGCAGTCTAGTTCAGCTGCTTGAGAAAGATCCTGGAGATATGTTGGCAGTAGATGGTGACAAACAAGAAAACGACAAACGGTGTGGACACGAATACAATAAGCGATGACTGAGGAGACGTCGATGGAACTGGACAGGATATGTGCTACGGTGGGAAGGTGACTGACAACGACTGTGAGACGACGTTAATGTAGACATTAGAAGGGAAAACGGCACGAGGGAGACCGGAAAAAAAAGTTGTCGAAGGACATTAGAGATAGAAAGTGGAATGTAGAATGGAGAAGCTGGAGTGAGGTCAAGATGGTAGCATGAGACATAGTGATTTGGAGAGAGAGTGTCGCGACCTTATGCGCCTTCTAGCATGGAGAGAACTAAATGCTAGGTAACAAAGTAATATGATACAGATAAAACTGATATGAACTGAGTGGTCTTTGAGAATTTGGAAATATTAACACATATCCATGCATATTTTGTAGAGGGCAAAAGCCGGACTTTGATGGAGCTGTGATGTGAATAGTATTTGGCGAGTTTGGTTAGTTTTGAAATAACAGAGTATGATGGCAGCTGAATGATTCTATCAAAATATATGTCTGAACGTTGAAGGACATTTACACAACATTCTTTCTGAAAAACCAACAAAAATAGAATATATCAGATTACGGGGCTGTATAGTATTTGAAGACGAGAATAAACGGAATTTCCAGAGGAGTACACATCCTTTAGAATTTTTCTTATCACAATTGACAATTGACAGGGATCACTATTATTGGAGAGCTTGTGTACGTAGCTAGTAGCTGAGAAGTAGGATGTTATGTTAGATGGGTTGTACGTCTGACTGAGTAAATAACACGTGAAATTAACATGCAATATTTGTGAGACAGGGAATCAAATTATCACATGGTGATTCTTGCAAAACTGGTTTAAGAATTCCCAAATCCGACGGTATGCAAACTTAATAGAAGCTGGTGAAGATGATTTTAGAAAATGGACAGTGGTCAAATAATCATCAATTCTGGTGGTACTTGTGTTGCTGTTTTGTTCTACCTCGAAGCTATATAGAATTGAAGACTTGAAACCCCGAATCGAGAAATCTTAGAGATGTGGGTTACAGCTAACTAAAACTGTACAAGACATAACGCTTTAACTGGGGTGAGTGACGTTTGATTTGTCCAGGGGTCCATGTTTGCCCATCTCTCTGACTTGTATTTGTTATAGGAATTACGAGATTGAATACTGTTAGTTAATATCACCTTTATATGTATTAGGAGACTGGACTTTACATTTTGTACACTGAACTCGGGGTTGTGCACTTCTGTCTATATTGCTAACGGCATAATAAAGTCTGATTGAACCTCGAACGGACTGAACGTTAAATGTTTTAGGCAAACTACCGGTGGACTTTGAAATTTATTGGACATTGTTGTGGCTCTTATGGCATGTTCATTGAGTGTTTGTTGCCGATGTAGATCAGGAACCTCTCGCGTGACTGACACAATATGCCCAGATGCGTCGTAACGTCATAAAGAGAAATCAGCGATTGAAGTTGCGTCATTAAAAAATAATGCGCTAAAATATGGCCCCAAACAACACATGTTCAAACGTTATAAAATCAGTAGGTCGCCTATAGGGCATTTGCTTCTTATCATTCCCCAAACTACTGAATATTAAATATTAACTGTTATGAAATAAATACCTGTTTCACTCTATATAACTCGAAATTCAATTTAAATTTGTCACGCAAAGGAAGACCGATAACTCAACTTGGCATATAGGCAGACGTGTTTACATTTTCGGGTGAAATGAAAGTAGATTACGATGAGTAAAGCGTCGACAGCAACTTCAATAAGTATCCCATCGGAAATTGTACTATATCAAGATCATGATTTTATAGATGATATAGAACGAGTGGATGATCTATATTTCTCGAAGCTTTCTGCCCCTTCAGATCGCAGTCAACAGGATCGTGAATTTTGTGATTTGTCTAGATCTAGTGATTGCGACACAGACATTGACCAAAGTGACGTTGAATTAAATAATGAATCACATTCTGAAGAGGATAACAACAATGAATGTGATGTGTACGTGCCAAATGATGTGAGCGATACAGACAAGGAGTACATAATTCATTCAAAGTTTCAGAATGACACCTGTGGATGTAAACAATTCTATGGAATGCCGTGTAGCACCAAGATAGACTGCAGCCTGTGACTTTCGTGACCACTGCCTTCAGTGTACTAGCGAAAAATTTGACATAGTTATCAAAGCTGAATTATTTGCTCATAGGCGATCTGGTAATGTAACTCAATCAAAGAAACAAAGAAAAACACCGTGAGCGACCATTCCAGGAGTATTCAATGGCTACAGGGTATGCCGTACGACATTCTGCTTTGTGCATAGTATTGAGAAGAAAAAGCTCCACAGGATTGCCAGATCCTTAGATACAGATGGCTTCCTACCAAGAATGCATGGTAACAAAGGCAAGTCTCCACACCACAGTTTCACAATGACCGGCCGGGTGCGAATCAAAACATTTCTCAAGAAATATGCAATTGACCACGGTTTGCCACTCCCCGGACGACTACCCAACTACAAATCAGAAAAAGTATTCTTCCGTCTGACACAACAGCAGCTGGTATTCATGCCTTGTATGAGCAAGTGGCACAGCACAGGAAATAAACTTCAGAAGCATACATCCTCGGACTTTCCAAAAAACATGGCATGATTTATGTCCTTACATCACCATTATGAAGCCACCCACAGATCTGTGTCAATACTGCCAGGATATTTCTTATCATTTGTCGAATGTGTCGAACATGAATGATGAAGAGAAAGAAGAAATTCTCTCGGCATATACCCACCATGTATCCAAAGCAAAACATCAGAGAGATTATTACAGAAGACAGTGTTCGGACAGTAAAGACACCTTTGTATCCTTACAAGAAGAACTTAAACAGAAGTCTAATGTGTGTAGCTAATCCTGAACAAATATTGTATTTACATTTGTATTAAAAATTCTATTTACATTTTTCAATTTATATATATATAAATTAGCAAAGTTCTTACATATTGACTTTTTTCAAATGTTCAGGCAATCCCCCATGTTCAATGGACATGAAAATGCTCTACTCCTGGGATTATGCACAACAGGTCCATTTTCCACACCATGCATAGCAAGTGGGACCAATAGTCTTCAAGACTCCAAGAAAGTGCAATGTCTTTGGGATGTGTTGTGAGGGTTCAGGTGTGTACTTAAACATTTTCCTCATTGTTGAAATTGAAACTTTTGTTTGTGAGATTCCATTATCGTGTTGCTTCATGAAAAAAGTTTTATTATTTGCATTTAATCTCAATACCTTTTACATAGTCAAATTAGACTCAAGACTTTATTTGATGCCAGCTTAAAACAGAGATATAAATAAGACAAAACTTTGTCCAAATGGAGGCACACTTTGCCAAAATTACAGGCCTGCACATAGTGTGCACTTTAGTCAACAAACATATATGTTCCTTGAGCAATTTACATGTAATATAGACAAAAATACATGCATATACATATTTTTTGACAGAAAAACAGGTGCTCTATTTGATCAACGAGGCTGAGCACATACGAAAAGGAGCCAACTCTGTAATAGGCATGGTCCATCATTTCTTCTGCTATCATGGTTATGGGGAAAACACAGCTGTCATACATTTTGACAACTGTGGTAGACAGAATAAAAACAACTTTGTCCTGTAGTATGCTCTCTGGAGAGTTATTGTTGGTCAGTTTTTAAAATTACAAATACAAATATCTGACTGTTATCTCATAATTAAGATGCACTAATACATTTAATGCTAGTAAGATTTATACACTATACCAATCTTCATGTAAGTTGTCTGTCTGTCGATCTGTGATTACATGATTATTCAGGTATACTGTATTTGACTTGGGATGAATAAGAGTAAATTTTTGAATACTTTTAATATTTTATACATCTGGTATGGTCTTACAAATTCTTAAATTTTAAAGTTATATTCTCTAGCATTCCTCCAATTTCATAAATCCATAGTGAGAAAATCTTCATGTAAGTCAATTAAGAGGAATGTCAGAATCTTACTTATGATAATTACAAGTTTTTTATACATCAAAGAATTACTTTTACTTTTATATAGGACTTGATGTTGGTATTGAATACTCCATGATGGTAGCAGGGCACACACAATTTGATCCTGACTGGCATTTCGGAGTATGGAAAATCAAATGGCGTTCCTCAACAGCAGAAACGATGGTGGATGTTGCTGAAACTGTCCGTCAGTCCTCGCGCAATGGGCACAACATTCCACAACTTGTGTCAGACCAACATAAGCCAGTACTAATCCGAGACTGGAAATCCTACCTCCAGCAATTTTTCACACCCTTGAAAAATATCAGAGGTTATCACCACTTCAGGGTCAGCAAGGATATTCCAGGCATTGTGGAGTATAGAGAACAGTGTAATTCTGCTCCCTTGTCTGTCAACCTCTTGATGGACCAAAATGTATTGCCTTCATGTGATGATAATCTCCCACAAAAAATTTACTTGAGCCTCGCAGGCAGTGGTACCTCTATGACGAGATTCGCAAGTTCTGCAGATCATCATCAGCCAAAGACATTGCATATCCCAAACCAGTGGTTCCCAAGAATGAGTTGAGCATTGATTCTCCTCACACCACCACCAAACCGGTATCAACACTGGGCAAGAGGAAGAGTTTACTAGTGCAGTGAAATACATGTACACATTTTATGATTGTGTTTTTATGGCATGTTCAACAGAACATACATGTATTTTTATTATCAGATTAACTTATTGCAAAAATGTGAA